>JAVTVY010032929.1:0-15292 GCA_036873755.1 Hanleya hanleyi
CGGCCAAACAAGTTTACCTGATGGAGGACATGATGCTAGCGCAGCACAGGATCACTTCCTATTCTGATTGGTTCCTGGCGGCTACCTCCAAGTTGGTGTTAGACCCCGCTAACAGACAAGTAGATGCCGACGGCAATGCGACGACGGTGTTATCTACTACACAGTTGGACTTTTTCAAGGGTTTCATCGATACACTCAACAAAGCCAACGCCCATGTCATGGAGACCGGTCTCCTCTCGTATGCCACCATGGTTCAAGCTCAACGTTCGGCCTATCTAAAGAACCCGAAGGCGGAGGTACTTCAATCTGTCAAGACGGAATTGGCGCAACAACCCCTATCTGCGCGGTACTTGTTCAACAACGCCAGTTATTTGCGCTGAAAACTTACCTCACTTCCACTCTTTGCATTTCTTGTCTACAGGAAATATCACAGTAAGAATTTAAATGACACAGTTATCTCCCCTGCTAGTCACCTGATTGCATAGCTACCCACAATTCTACTTCCTTCTTGTTCTACTGCTTCGTAGGGCTGGAAGTAAACATTGTCAACTCCGTGAAAAAGTGCCTTTTCTAGCGAAACTACTCACAGTTGGATTACCTCAGACGTCTGATTTCCTGCAAGAAACCTTTTGGGAAGTATTCTCTAAGTTATCAGCGTAATAATGGCTCATAATATGTCTCAAATGTCATGCATGTCTTGTGGAGGTGACAAGCCAAGTTATGACCTTCACTCAGTGTGTCCGCCATGCCGCCAGGGTAGAATCTGTACATGGGACACGGCCTGTGAAGAGTGTATTGTGTGGGCGCCCGGCATATTCCAGGTTTATTTGGCCGGTTCTCTGGCAGCTAACGAAGGGAATGGTGTCGTTATGCCTGCCAATATTGCAAACGAGACGTATGTAGCACAGTCTCCTCGTACTAATGTAGGCGAGGAGTCTAGGGGGTTTGTTAGTTCAGTAGCTGGGACTCCATTAGTCAGCCTATTGGATGTAAATAAAGATAAACAAACGCCCCCCCCCCCGCTCACGATGCTTCCATTTCAGGCCAGGTGAAGGGTCAATCAGGTAAGGGATCGAACCGGTTGGTACAAGTGGAAGGAGTAATCGAAGATATGGAATCTGGTACTACGACGACTGTGGAAGTGGAGATTCCTATTGAGCGGACGCCTGGATGTGACGATGAAGGGAAATCGGTGACGGACCCAGGCTTAGCGTGGGAAAGCCAGGGGACTCCGATCGCACGATCGGAGTCAACTTATGATTATGAAAACTTGGGCAGCACCAGTGAGGAGCCTAATGTTAAATTTTCATTTGGGTCCGGGGTTGGGAAAATACCTTCCTCGACGCTGTCGAGGCCTGGACTTCCCGGTCACTCAGTTACGCCTTTAACTGCTGCTTCCGGTTTGTCTGAATTTTCTCAACCTGCTTCCGGTTACTCTGGTGGCCTTCCTCGTTCCCTTGCCGAGACGTTTGTGTCTACGAGCCTTCTGGGCCACCAGAGATTAAGGTTCCCGCAACAACGGCAGTATGGTATGTATCCAGGTAACCATAGTATGTCAAATTTTTTGCCTGTGTCTGAGTTGCGTTATCAAGAACCCTCAATCAGACCAGTTCAAATTATGCGGCATCCGGTTGCTGGTCTACCTTCGCCCTTGCGTGGCTTAGGTCAGATATCTGCTTCCGGTGGTGTTCGAGGTACGGGACCGGGAATTTATCGTATGATGCATCCTCCTATACGTGCTTCCGGTTTACGACCTCGTATGCCCGTTCACCGACCTTTACAGTGGCCGTGCTCACGTCCAGCTGGAGGGTCCTTGAGTGTGAACACACCTCGTCAGGCCTTGCTTCCGGTCCACTCTCAAGTGACTGATCCCACTTTGGCTGCCATACTGCGCGGTATGGAACAGCAACATGAGGAAATGAAGGAATTGAGAGAGATGATGACCAGTCAATTCCGAAGTAGTACGCCACTGCTTCCGGTTTTGACTGAACAGTCTAGGAAACCGGAAGCTAATTTGTCGAGGACTATCCCTTCCAATACTCCCTCCTGGCAGGAAGCCCCGGAAGCTATGGAAGTGGATAGGCACCAGTACGGTAGATCTGAATTGAATGAACCTACCAATACTGATCCGGATGCTAGGAAATATTATGAACTTATTTCCGGCATCTATGACTTAATTCCTGATATGCAGCTTCCGGTCCCACATGCGGGGGATATTGAAACTGAATCAGGAGAGTCAAACCGGGTTACGAGGTCGGCTACCACGCTGCCGGCCTCAACTGCTATTCATTCTATCTGCCATTTATTCCATAGAACGTTAGCAGAACCCACTACGCAGGAGGAACGTGCTATAAGGTTGAGACCAAAAGCTCGCTTCCGCCCTGCAGGATCTTCTGGTCCGTTCCCAGTACAGAAGCCAAACACACAAAGTTACGGCGTACATAACTCACCGTTTAGCTTCCGGTCTGCAGAGGTGAACGGCGACTTTCAGTATTTATGCTCTAGCAATACTAAAGTGCCTAGTAATCCGGATGTTCCTTGCACGAACAAACAGGCCGCAGTACTTGAGGAAACTGCTCGACAAGGAGTGGCGATTACGAATCACCTCGACTGGTTTCTTAAAGCCATAAAGGATGGTTTATTTTCGCTGTCGGGCGCGGAGAGTCAAGAACAGTTACAGGAGGGGATAAACCTCGTTCTTGACTACCAGAAGATTGCTTCCGGTGCTGTAGAAGATTTACTGGTACACAATGCCTACCTATCTTCTATGCTAGTGTATTTAAGGAGAAAGGCCTTCATTCCTTTTATGCATAGTTACACACCGGAAGCTGTAAAGAGGAGTCTACTAGAGACATCTACGGCTCCTTCTTTACTGTTTGGTGATGCTGTTGCCGAAGTTCGACCTGAAATGGATCGTATAGAGCATGACAGGTCAGTTGCTTCCGGTGCTTCGTCTAAAAGACCTATGGCTTCCGGGTCGGGTCCAAAGGCGAAGAAGGCTAAGAAGAACCCGCCTAGTTCCAAGGCTAATAAGGGTGCTTCCGGCCAACAGCATAACCAAGCGCCTGCTTCTTTAGAGCCAAGAGTATCGACCTATGGCCATAAGAAGCAGGGTAAGGGGAAATCTAAGCAGTCAAAGAAGGATTCCTGATGTCTCGGGCCGTACCGGGTGGCTTCCGGTATGGCGGGAACACCGAGACATAACGTTTCCAGTTCCCCAGCAACTAGACCTTCCGGTAGGGGGAAGGCTGCAGTTGTTTTGGAGGAACTGGATAAGGATCGGGACGGAAGCGTGGGTCATTCGAACGATCAGATACGGCTATCGCCTATTGTTCGACACGCTTCCTCCCTTGACTGCTCATCCCCTTCCGTCTCGTATACCATTACGAACGGGTCATCTATCAGCGATACAGTCCTCTGTGGACAAGCTGATAGAGAAGGCAGCTGTAATAGAGCTTCCGGTTTCGGACACGTCACCCGGGTTCTATTCGCCGGTCTTTCTGGTCCCCAAGAAAGACACGTCCGAGATGCGCATGGTTATAAACCTAAAGCGCCTCAACAAGGACTACCTCACTCCACCGCCACACTTCCGCATGGAGTCCTTCCGGTCTATCCGGACAGTACTCGGACAAGGGGAATGGCTGACTTCTCTGGATTTAAGGGATGCATACCTGCATATCCCGATACATCCGGGGGACAGGAAGTACTTGAGATTCATGGTCGGCAAACGACGCTTCCAAATTCAAGTGCTTCCGTTCGGCCTATCCACTTCCCCTTGGGTGTTCACACGAGTGTTTACACCAGTGGCACAATTCCTGCACAGTCTAGGTATAAAGTACCACTTTTATATCGACGACTCCCTGCTAAGGAATGCCTGCAAGGAGCAGCTAATCCTAGACACCCAGTTTGTCTTAAGGATGTTGACTTCTCTGGGATACATCCCACACGAAGAGAAATCAGAGCTGATTCCTTCACAAAGGCGCAAATTTCTGGGGGTGGAATACGATACGCTACGAGCTCTCGCCAAACCCCCAGAAGATCGATGGCTAAAGATAACGACGAAGATACCTCAGTTCCTCAAGTTATCTCGGGCCAGGGCTTTACACTTTGCTGCGATAATCGGCCTCTTGACGTCAACGCAGGACGTAACACCAAGAGGGCGGTTGCAGCTTCGGCCCTTAATGATTTACTTCAATCATCAATGGGTCGAAAGGCAGTTGAATCCGTGGATACCTGTAACACCGCTAGTCAAACAATGCCTCCAATGGTGGCTGGATCCACTCAACGTTATGCCAGGTGTGTCCCTACTTCCGTTTCGTCCGTCACATCACCTGTTCACGGACGCATCTATGGAAGGATGGGGAGCCCACCTCGAGTCCAAGTCGACATCCGGGTTATGGACAATCGAGGAACGCTCGTACCATATAAACGTGTTGGAGTTTATGGCAGTGACACATGCCATCCGCACGTGGGTGAGCGTATTGACCGACAAGAACCTGCTAGTTGCGACGGACAACACAACAGTCGTGTCCTATATCAACAAGCAGGGGGGGACGAGATCTCCGCAATTACAAAGCCAAGCGGAAATCTTTTTCGGTCTGTGTTGGGACAACAACATATCGGTGTTGGCCAGGCACATCCCGGGGGTACTGAACGTCTTAGCGGATTCGCTTTCTCGACGGAATCAGATAATTCCCACGGAGTGGCAACTTCACCCAGACATACTAAAACAAATAGCTCATGTCTGGGAGATGCCACACATAGATCTGTTCGCCACTCGGCGCAACAATCTACTGCCCCTGTTCATGTCGCCGGTTCCGGATCCGTCGGCATATGCAGTGGACGCACTATCGCAGGACTGGTCAAGGATGGTAGCATATGCGTTCCCTCCTCCAGCTATCCTAGCGAAGGTACTTCAGAAGATCCGCGAACACATGTGTGTCGTTTACCTGATTGTTCCGTGGTGGCCAGCAAGGCCGTGGTTCCCGGAACTATTGGATCTTCTGGTAGATGTACCAAGACAGCTTCCGGTATGGCACAATCTACTGCGCCAGCCCGGAACGTCGACATTCCACAGCCAACCAGGACTGTTCCACTACCACGTGTGCAAGTGCTCAAGCAGCACTTCGCTCAGGCGGGATTTTCAGCGGAGGTTGGGCGCCGAATGGCACAATCTATTCGACCGTCCTCTTCCGCTGTATACAACTCAAAGTGGGCAATCTTCGATCTTTGGTGTGGAGAGAGGGATATTAATCCATCCTGCGCAACTATCCCTGAGATAGCAGAGTTTCTATTGTACCTGTTCAGGGATAGGGGCCTGGTGCCTGCTACGGTAGAAGGTTATAGAGCGGCCATTGCTCAACCTATTCTACTGGGTACTGGGATTAATCCCTCGACTGATCCAAACTTATCTGCACTAATCAAGTCATACAAGATAACTGGTCAGTCGGCTATTCCGAAATTACCTAAGTGGGACTTAGCCTTAGTACTTCGGCAATTGGGTAAGCCACCTTTCGAGCCAATAGAAGCTATTGAGCTAAAATTTTTATCATACAAAACTTCGTTTTTGTTGGCTCTTGCTTCAGCAGCTAGGGTGTCAGAGCTGCATGCGCTCGATAGAAGGAACATCAGACACTCTAGGAACTGGAGCAAGGTAGTTCTCACAACGGTTCCTGAGTTTGTGGCCAAGAATCAAGCCCTCTACGATTCCATATCTCGAGAGTTCACAATTCCAGCCTTATCTGATTTCCTTTCGTCCGGTCTTGAATCAGACATGTTAATGTGTCCGGTTCGGGCTCTTGCGTGTTACCTGAATCGTACAGAGGAGATCAGAGCGGGAAGGAGGCGTTTGTTTATCCCTTTCGATCCCAAAGCCAAACAAGAAATAAGTAAAAACACTATCTCGAGTTGGCTCAAAAATACGATTCGGCTAGCGTACTCCACGGCTACTGATAGGCAAGCCGCGCTTGTAAACGTTTCGGGTCACGAGATTAGGGCATTAGCGGCATCATGGCCTCTATGGACCAACAGATCGGTGACAGACATTATGAGGGCGTGCTACTGGAGGTCAAACACGACATTTGCCTCCTACTATCTCCGGGACATGACGTTGGCATGTAACGACCTCTATTCCATCGGCCCACTTGTGACCGCACAGCGGGTGTCAGGGGGACCGAGGCCAGCAATATAGCTACAAAAGTCCGGGCGTACAGTTGTAACCCTGCTTGCGGGTGAGTGCATTTTTTCTCTCGGCCCCTTTCGAAAAAAAGGGGGGGGCGTATATTGCATCTCAGCCTTGAAGTCAGAGTAGCAACAGAGGTTCCCTGTGTACCATAGGCATACAGGTTATTACTGTTGTATGATTTCATGGATCCTCTGTGAGGTAGAAGATCTATGATTTCTACTTTGAACTAGTCACTATGTATGGCATTTATCACTACCACGGATTGTATCAGTTTGCCCACCTACCTTACGGTGGCATTCTATGCAAAGAGTGGAAGTGAGGTAAGTTTTCAGCGCAAATAACAAAAAAATTTTACAAGTAAATTTTCTGTTATTAAGCTAAAACTTACCTCACTTCCAGTGATGCCCACCCAACCTCCCCGCTATGATACATCCAGACCATGTATCGCAGTGGAACAAGAAGGAAGTAGAATTGTGGGTAGCTATGCAATCAGGTGACTAGCAGGGGAGATAACTGTGTCATTTAAATTCTTACTGTGATATTTCCTGTAGACAAGAAATGCAAAGAGTGGAAGTGAGGTAAGTTTTAGCTTAATAACAGAAAATTTACTTGTAAAATTTTTTTTTTCGGTCATCATGCCATCGGTCAACGACGAGAAGACCTCCCGCCTTGTTGGAGCGTTAGCACAGCGACCTGGCAAGGGCAAGTCCAAGGGCAAGACAAAGTCTACCAGAGGAGGACGCCACGGACAGTCTTCCTGTCAGGACTCGGGTGCCTTCCCTACTCAAGACACGCAAGCCAATTTTCGTCCCTACGGCAGAGGAAAATCTCGGGGCGGCCGTGGCAAGAAGTCCTCCGATAGAGGCAGAGGCAAGCCAGATAGATACTGACTACCACCGATCTCCACTGCACTTCAATCATCCAGTCATCAATTTCATCCTTCCATCTTTTCAACACTTCACTCATCCGGTTGTGGGCGGACGCCTGCAGTTCTTCTGGAGGAATTGGGAGCTCATTACAAAAGACAAGTGGGTCATCAGATCGCTCAGAGAAGGCGTTTTCTTCACCTTCCTGGAGTACCCCAAACTCATCACCAGGCCCAAATCATCACGCCTCCCAATTCGTCCAGAACATACAAAGACCTTGTTGGAATCCGTAAACACCTTGGTGGAAAAAGGCGCGGTTCGAGAACTACCTACGGAAGAGGAGAGTGCGGGGTTCTACAGCCCAGTCTTTCTGGTACCCAAGAAGGGAACAGACAAACTCCGCATGATCATCGACCTAAGGCGACTCAACCAGACTATGGCTCCACCACCAAGGTTCAAAATGACATCAATACCATCATTACGGTCCCGCCTACAACCGGGAGACTGGATAGCCTCCATCGATTTGCAGGACGCCTACCTTCACGTTCCTATCCATCCACTTCATCGGCGTTACCTGCGCTTCATCATTGCCGGGAGACGATTCGAGTGGCAGGTCCTACCGTTCGGCGTCTCGATCGCTCCTTGGTGTTTCACCCGCATCACATCACCACTCATGGCCTTCTTTCATCTCAGGGGAATCCACATAGAGTCCTATATAGACGACATTCTCATCTGGGAGTCAGAGATGCCAGTACTCAAGTCGCACATCCAGTTCGTTCTACAAGTCCTACGGCATGTGGGATTCATCCCGCACCCGGACAAGTCGGAACTGGAGCCGGCTCAGACACGTCAGTACATCGGGGCGGTCTTCGACACCTGCAAGCAGCTGGTTCTACCAACCGAGGACCGTTGGTCAAAGATACAAGCTCTCATCCCAACGTTTTTATCCTGCCAATCGCAACGTTTACGTCTGTGGCAAGGCCTCCTCGGACTCTTAACATCCACCCAGGACCTGACGCAGTTCGGCAGGATACAGGTGCGTCCGTTGCAGTTCCATCTACAGCCGTACCTACGGGCGAGAGCACTCAACCCTTGGGTCCCCGTTCTGGATCATCTTCATCCCTTCATAGAATGGTGGCAGTCCAGGGAGAATGTGATGTCCGGAATTCCGCTTCAGCGACCGTGGCCGGAGATTCAAATATTCACGGATGCATCGTTAGTGGGTTGGGGAGCCCATCTAGGCGAACAGCGGATAGCCGGCAGATGGACCCCACAGCAAGCCAAACAGCACATAAACATCCTGGAGATGACGGCAGTGAACATGACAATCCGTCATTGGAGTCCACAGCTGTACAACAAGTCAGTGTTGATTGCGACCGACAACACCACGGTGGTCAGCTATATCAACAAGCTGGGGGGAACAAGATCCCTATCATTATTCCAGGAGACATGGACCCTGTTCCAGTGGGCACAAGATCAGCGATGCCAGGTCACAGCGCGACATGTTCCGGGGCACCTGAATGTCATCGCCGACAGTCTCTCCAGACCGGACAAAGTACTGCAAACGGAATGGCACCTCCACACAGAAGCCTTCCGACAGCTGGCGTCGATCTGGGAACGACCGTTAGTGGACCTGTTCGCGACCAGGAACAACGCCCAGATCCCGACTTTCGTCAGTCCGATCTCCGACCCTCAAGCTTGGGCGATCGATGCGTTCACCCTCAACTGGAGCAACCTCCTTGCCTATGCTTATCCACCAATTGCGCTCATTCAAGAGGTCTTGTCCAAGATAATGGAGCACGACTGCGTCATCCTCCTAGTGATACCATGGTGGCCGCATCGGCCGTGGTTCCCGTCACTTGTGCATCTGCTAACGGATCAACCACGTCAACTACCTTGGTGGACCGGACTACTCGATCAACCGCACGGAATCCGGCACCACGACCCGCAATGGCTCAACCTACACGTCTGCAGACTATCAAGGATTCCCTCGCAGAACAGGGGTTTTCAAGGCAATTTGCGGAAGCGATGGCAGCAGCAAACAGGACATCCACGTCACAGCTATACCAGTCAAAGTGGACTTACTACAGCGTTTGGTGCGAGGCCAGAGGACTCGATCCCAACACTACCTCTGTTCCTATAGTGGCGGACTTCCTGTTGCACCTTCACCAGGACAGGAAGCTACAGCCAAGTACCATTGAAGGTTACCGATCAGCCCTATCAAGAGTCCTGAAACTGACGGCTGGAATTAATATTGGACAGGATGGCAACCTAGCAGCGCTCCTCCAGTCATTTTCCTTGCAATCTCACAGAACACGTCAGTTACTACCAAAATGGGACCTGGGTGTGGTTTTGAGTGCATTTCTACGGCCACCGTTTGAGCCCCTGCATTTAACAACCATCAAGGCGTTATCCTATAAGACAGCCTTCCTTGCGGCATTCGCCTTAGCTACAAGAATTTCCGAACTTCACGCATTGGATCGGAGTTCCCTAGCTTGGACTGCAGATTGGTCTAGAGTATCCTTTCGCCCGATCCCGGAGTTCATTGCAAAGAATGAATCTACTCGGCAGGGACCGTGCGCACAAAGACTCTATCAAATTCCCTCGTTAACAGGCTTCGTAGGGCCATGGGAGGAAGACCGATTTCTGTGTCCAGTGAGAGCACTACGCCACTACATTCAAAGAACGGACCCGGATAGAGGCACGAGACGACTCCTATTCCTGTCACTACAGCCGGGTGCATCAGCCGACATCACAAAGAACACTGTTGCGGCTTGGCTGAAAAAGACCATCCATTGGACATACCAACTAGCCATCGACGCCCCACCTCTCCTGTCTAGGGCATCGTCCCATGAAGTAAGGGCCATCGCTACATCGTGGCCACTGTGGAAGAACCTGTCACTGAACGACATCATCGATGCATGTGCCTGGTCTTCAAACTCTACTTTTGCAGACTTCTACCTTAGAGACATGTCAGTGCAGACAGACAGGGTGACTACGTTGGGCCCGCTAGTGGCAGCCCAACGCGTAGTTCGTTAATTCCATCAAAGAAAAAGGGGGGGGCGCAGCAGAAGCAAGCAAGCAAGATCCCGACACTTCGGTAAGCATGAACAAGCATACCATGCCGGAGACGAAGGGACCTCAAGGACTCGATGACATCACCTGATTATCTGGCGATTAAGTAATCGGAAAACTGGGCGGTACAATACTCCACCATTTCACCGTATTACTTGTAATTTCCTTGAGCTCCCTTAGCCTCTATAGGACATGGGAATTATCAGGATATTACTGGGCATACCAGATCTAAACTATCAGGACAGGGCGTGCTCCGCACAAGTCCAACAACGAGACTACAAGGCCGGCTCCCCATCCTCCTCCGTTGGGAGTCTGGCTATTCATTGATAGCAGGTTAAGATTTGAGCAACAAATATGAAACATTTATAAATAATGTTGGTATTTGTTATCAAATCAAACCTGCTATCAATCTTAATTTGCCCAACCCATCCTCCCCACTCGCTGCGGCCTAAACGAAAAACACGCCTTACGCCGCACGGGCAAAAGAGGACGGACATGCGCGGAGACACGCCACCTAGCGGACAGTCAAGGGAGATAATTTCTGTTGCAGAGACCTCCAAATAGGAGGAATATGGCTATTCATTGATAGCAGGTTTGATTTGATAACAAATACCAACATTATTTATAAATGTTTCATTTCTATACTTTCAACATCTGTCCATATGTGGTGCCACCTAAGGGGGAATCTGGAATTCTGTTTCTGGACAATAATCTCAGATAGACTGAATGGATTCTTTGTAAATTTGTAAGATTATAGCTTTTAAGACGTTGCCTGCGATTGCAAATTATTCATATATACTCAGTTGGAGGCATTCGATCAACAATCTTTAATAAATTCTTGTGACTACATACATGTGTACAACCGATAAAATGTGCCAATGTTGATTTTCAGGTACATGGCTCGTTTGTCGTATGCACGTACTACAGCTGTCATGAGCATGGTGGGTTACATCCTGGGACTAGGCGACCGTCATGGGGAGAACATCCTGTTTGATTCCACCAATGGGGACTGTGTTCATGTCGACTTCAACTGCCTATTTAACAAGGTACCGTCTAGTATGTTACAGGGAACGGAATCTGGAAGAAGTGTCTCTCTTCCTGGAGGATTGTTAGTATGTTACAGGGAACAGGATCGAAATCTGGAAAAAGTGTCTCTCTTCCTGGAGAATTGTGAAAAAAAGATTTATTTTAATTTTGAAATCAAATTGTATGGAAATATTCATTCAAATTGTATGGAAATATTCATCCTTGATTTCTTTGACCTTACAGGGGGAAACGTTTGAGTGGCCGGAGAGAGTTCCCTTCAGACTAACTCCTAACATGGTCCAGGCAATGGTGGGTGAATCTGCACCACATTTCATTAATAATAATATCTCATTGGATATATGAGTGAAATTCCTTCCCTAATAGCAAAATTTCATTTGCTGGAATGGTGTAAACCTAGATATCATGTGAAAGTTCACCAGTTGATGTTCCTGTGAGTTAGGAAAACATTATGAACAGCTTAAGCTATGACCTATTTAACAGTTCGATGAAGGAAAATTCTGAGTGTGAATGTTGAATCTCCACCAAATTGGTGGAAGATGGAGACTGAGAAAACATTTCTCAATGTCTCACCCGAGCCAGTATTTTCTGGCAGGGTGTTTCACAATGTAGGAATATAATTAAATTTCTCAATGTGTTTACACAAACAAATTCTACAATTATTTCTGGTTAATTATATAATAGATTTTGTATGTGTATTTATTGATTTGACCAGGGTCCATTGGGTTATGAGGGGTTGTTCAGACAAGCATGTGCCGTTACCCTAAGAGTGATGAGAAACCAAATGGACTCGCTCATGAGGTAGGTTGACTGCTCGATTAGCCAGGGCTTAGTGCAATATCAGTACATAATATTACACATTCATGATGTGAAGTTCGATGGAAGTACTAGTACTAGCAAAACCATACATTGTTGTATGATTTCGGTACCTACTCCGTCAGAAATATTGCTGTTTTATCTATGCCAATAAAATCCTCTTTGCATGTGTGTTTATTCTTAGTGTGCTGAAGCCGTTTGTATATGACCCTCTAGTGGAATGGAGTAAACCTGCCAGAGGGCGATCACATGCCACAGAGTCGGGCGAAATCACCAATGAACAGGTGAGAAATGGCAGAATATACTAGATTGATCCAGCAATTTTTTTTCCTGAGGTATGTCTCTAACTGGTTTAATCTAAATGGTGATAGTCCCTGGCCAGGCAGCTACCATGGCTACATTAGGTGTTATTTTCTCATGAATGTGCTATGCTATCCTCTCTTTCTTTAAAGGAAAATTGCTTATGGGTTTGATGTGTAAGATGCAAAATTATCGCTTTTATTTTTGCAGTTGAATGCAATGTAGTGGTTATGTTTTGGAACTGGTGGCCAGGATGTGAATGCAGTATTTATGTAACCCACATTCAAAACCATGTTCCTACGAAGTAGGTTACCATCTGCAAATTGTCCGGTAGTCAGTCAGTCCATCCGAGACCTTTCGTTCGCAAAATAAGAAGAACCGTTGACATTAGAATCTTGATTTTTTGCATGAAGGTGCATTAGCGGACTGTTACCAGCAAGTTCTGAGCTGACCTACTTTTGATGAAAATTTCTGGTGATTTTTGATGAAAATCACTGGTGATTCTGACTTTGGCTTGGAAATATGTTCACAACGGCATTCACCTAGTCAATTGCTGAAGGAGAGTAATAATTTGTGAGTGCTGATGTCATACATGTATGTAAAGTATCAATTTCTCTTTATTCTGTTTGTCACCAGGCTATGACCCATGTACTGAACATTGAGCATCGGTTGAAGGGGATCCTGAAGACAAAGACCAAACCTCGTGCCCGTGGTCTTCCCTTGTCCATTGATGGTCATGTTAACTATCTCATCCAGGTTAGTCCAGTGTTAGAAGTGTCATCTTGCTTAGAACAGAAAATTGACCAACACACAATGGAATATGCTACACGTATGTACCTATAATATACTACTAAGGTTAGGGAATGAACGTTCAACCACATTGTTGGTGAGTCTTGTCATTGCATCCCACCATTCACATGTTGGAAAATAACTCAAAATTGGCCGGGAGACATAATGTAAACCAGGCTATACTGAATCCGCTAACGATGTATGATATGGCGAGGGGAGAGGTTTAGAGAAATAGTGGAATATTGAAAATAGATTACAAAGTCGATGTACTTTACCATTTGTTCAAGTAACTCTTCTTCAATTACATGACAATCCAAAAAGGGGAAATTTGGGATTTTATAAGAGTCACTCAATCAACTAAACTGCATTCTGTGTGGACATTCTGTAACAGATTTCTATTGTCTTTCTCCAGGAAGCTACTGATGAAAAGAACATGTGTCAGATGTACATTGGCTGGGCAGCGTACCTCTGATGTACATCAGTGTACCTCTGGTGCATTACAGAAATTTTGCAGCTTGCAACCTTCACTGGAATTACAGTACCTGTAATTACTGATGAGAAGAACATGTGTCAGATGTACATTGACTGGGCAGCGTACCTCTGATGTACATCAGTGTACCTCTGGTGCATTACAGAAATTTTGCAGCTTGCAACCTTCACTGGAATGGCAGTACGCTACAGTATCTGTAATTACTGATGAGAAGAACATGTGTAACATGTGTCAGATGTACATTGGCTGGGCAGCGTACCTCTGATGTACATCAGTGTACCTCTGGTGCATTACAGAAATTTTGCAGCTTGCAACCTTCACTGGAATGGCAGTACGCTACAGTACCTGTAATTACTGATGAGAAGAACATGTGTCAGATGTACATTGGCTGGGCAGCGTACCTCTGATATACATCAGTGTACCTCTGGTGCATTACAGAAATTTTGCAGCTTGCAACCTTCACTGGAATGGCAGTACGCTACAGTACCTGTAATTACTGATGAGAAGAACATGTGTCAGGTGTACATTGACTGGGCAGTGCACCTCTGATACAATACACAAATTTGGCAGCTTGTAACCTTCACCATGGCAGCATTCTTCAGTACATGTAATTTCCAGAATATGGACTTTGCATGAAGGTGACCATACCTTGAACTGTTGTACAAGAAGTCATGGCGTTCAAGAAGTGTACCTTGGGTTTGAAGGTATCGGACCATTTATTCAGATGAGCCAGAATTCCTGATGAGCAAGATGTGTACTTTGGGTGTGAAGGAAGATATTACATCAATAGGTTGGAAGAATTCTCAGCGGAAGTGAGGACAAGCTACTTCTGATATATAGAAGGCAAGAAACATGCCTGTGACGTGACAGAAAAAGTGTATCTTGGATGTGAAGGAAGCATATACTTTCTGTGAGAGTGACTTATACTTGTATCTTGTATGTGCTAAAAGTGTTCCTTTACAGTCTGCAGTGTACTTATACAGTACAACAACTGATGATATCTGCAGTGTACAGTACCTTCAAGGAACAGTATTATACCTCTGTCACGTCTCGGGTTCCCGGGTGTGAACAGCAATAAGACCCAAATGTTGTGCTATGACTGAAAGATTGTTGAAAGCATTGTTAAATCACACTCACTCGAGTCATTCACTCGCTCTGTCATTTCTATTCATTCTTCCATTGTCAGAATTTGTAACCTCCTAATAGTCAGTCAGCATTGTACAGAATAACGTGGAATGTATGCACATTTTTTTCTATAATCAATAGAATCAATCAGTGCTGAATGTGACAGGATACCAGGGACCACATAATTTGTATTCTCCACCATGCATGGCATAAAACAGGAATCGCAGAACAGTTATTGTATCACAGGATTTTCTCATATCACCCACTATCAAACAGGTTTATACTTGGTGTA
Organism: Hanleya hanleyi; assembly: GCA_036873755.1. Lineage (NCBI taxonomy): Eukaryota > Metazoa > Mollusca > Polyplacophora > Lepidopleurida > Hanleyidae > Hanleya > Hanleya hanleyi. The sequence goes on from JAVTVY010032929.1 coordinate 14,982, forward strand.
GGAACGCACAAGACAAAGCCTACAATAGCCTGTCTGAGCTCAACAATGCGTCTAGACGTGACCCTTTTCAGCTGCACAAAAGCCTCAACAAAAGCCTCAACAATGCGTTCTTACACCAAGTATCGACCATCAAACTGCTGAAACATTGAGCTGAACTGCCAACAATGGACATTCATATGGTAATGATGGTAGAGAATCCACAACTACACAACACCACCATCTTCATAATGTCTGACTTGAAAATAAAAGACAATTGTCCAAAAAGATGTCCAAAAAAAACCCCCATCAGAACACTGAATCACAGAGCAGTT
>JAVTVY010032930.1:0-140902 GCA_036873755.1 Hanleya hanleyi
TGGGCTCCAATACCCCTCGGCTGTCAGTTATTGTCTACACTAGGCAATCATGCAGGGTGGGCTCCAATACCCCTCGGCTGTCAGTTATTGTCTACACTAGGCAATCATGCAGGGTGGGCTCCAATACCCCTCGGCTGTCAGTTATTGTCTACACTACGCAATCATGCATTGCATAAGATGTATTTTTAGAACTTTGACAAATAGGTTAACAAAAATGCGATCAGAAATGACTAGTTTTCTAATATATGAAATACAAAGGAAGTTGGGCCAGGTCAGCTTTTGCCAAGGCCTTAATTGATGGAAAAAATTTTGAACTGAGATTCTGGTACAGCATGACCAAATTCTTATCTCTAAATATACCCTTCTGTATATATAGCTCATAATCAAATTAAGTAATTTGATCTTGAAAATGTAGATGAAGGTCATCGTCAACAATTTTTTTTGGTCTATTCTAACTTAATTGCATAGGTCAAGGTCAGTGATATTCAATAGACTTCAGGTCCAGGCATATGTGGTATAAATTTAGACTATGTAAATATAATCCTTCTTGAAATATTGTATTAAATACAATCTGAACTGGATAAAATAGGTCAAGGCCAGCAAACGTCTGGACCATCAGATGCATACTTGATTTGAGTTTACAATGCCTGGCTATAACCCTTCTTGAGATATCGTGTTCACGAGAAAGATGGGCAGACAGACAGATGGACAGATAGAAGACACTGACGATGACAATACCTCAGGCAAAATTTGCCTGAGAGGTAACCATACAATGACACATGCAGGCATAGCCCAAATTCTGCTCCCAGACACTTCTGGACTGCTGGACATTCAGTGGCGGCTGGTCTGATATCATGTCACAATCAAGGAATATAAGCGATGTGCATTGCAAATCTCACTTTATCTGGGCTTCAACTACCAAGGTTTTAAAAGCTTCTAGTAGACAAAATACTTCAAATTAAACCAAGCGAAGTAAACAGATTAATGTTTCTATCATTATTCAAACCATATAAATTATGAAAAGGAGATTTTGAAAATCTTGCATTTCATCTCTAAAACACCTGTGTTGGGTTACAGCATTTGCGTACACTTCGCCATCCATAAGATGGCTTGCGAATCGTGTGTCTCCATTATCGCGGAGCGATATCCAGTGTTCGGCCTTCATCCGGCGGAGAACAGACTCGAAAACTCTGATATATTACAGGCTTTCATACATACCCCGGAAACAGATATTGCCTGGGCTTACAAAATATATAGGTATGAATAACTTTCGTATCATCCAAGAGGTGTGGTAGATCTGTAATTTTGAAGAAGTAGATCATCACATGACTCGAAAATGGCGGGTTACGTTGGGATTACGTCGGTAGACTTTAGCTGATTGGCTGACGAAGTCACGTGGTATTGATTTATGAAAATTCCCTATAGCAGTTACCGAAAGTAGTCTGAAATGGATACACACGATCCCAGGGTCAGTCTTACTGCATATAGATGACCGAAATGGTTACAGGTTGGGGTTACAGTGCAGTGCCAAAAAATTTGAAACTCTTCTGCACAAGGAGATTAATTTAGTCCATACACAAAGCTTTTGGTAGGATCAGAATGCCAGTCCAAGATATAAAAGTTATAATCCTGTTTTACTGGTTTGGATTCTGCACAAAAAAATGTACTGGATTTGGACCAGTGTGCATTTCTCTTTGTTTATTAACTTAACCCTTTGAACCTGAGAGTTTCCATGTCTTTTAACACCTGATCCTGAGTTCCCCACTAAAATATAGATAAAAATTTTGTCAGAAGCCTCTCGGGTATATACATAATCTGAACAGTGTTGCTCAACCCTTGGGGACTCTACGTGTGGCAGAGGATCCCTTTTGGCCTTGGGCAACCTCTCCGGTTCAAAGGGTTAATGTAGCGTACCAGTTTCATAATTATGAAAAATGGGAGAGTTTATCCATCACTTCCTGGGCAGCTAATTCTCCCTTCATACATGGAGAGTTCTACTGTTTCACAATCTCAGAACTTGTTACTATTGTGTGGCATCCATCCACAGTACTAATGCAATTCCATTTATATAGTACATAAACTGGGAAGAACTACTTACGGTAATGCGGTATAGTTGTCATTGCCATTCTGGGCACTGTCCATATCCCAAAGGCTTTGTCTCCTTCCCCCTTACAGCTGACTCGGAAGGAATAAGGTGTGTTGATTCTCAGATTCTTGATCGTGTGAAGGGTGTCGGGTCCAGAGTAGGCTGTATGGAAGGTGCCCTTTGAGTTGTCATTAGATTTGATGTCGCCATAACTATACTGTAGACAAAACTCACTCAAATCTACTGGGGAGTCTTCATCAACCTACCATGAAGAAAACATGAAAAGCTACTTCAGAGAAAGGGTACATAGGGTGAAATAAATGCACTTTAACATACATCAGCATGTATGCTCAATTCCTTTATAATTCATGAAATGAATATGAAAGTTGTCAATCCTAAAAAAAAAGCCACTTTCAAATGCCGATTCTTGAAAAGCGGAACTATATGTGGCGGTGGGTTCGATGCAAGAGCGAAAAATGGCAGCTCACTTCTTTATCTTGGATTAAATTCACTAGGTATGGTATGTCAATCGCCTCTTGCCTGTTGGTTTATAAAACAATGTATCTTTTTTTATGATAATGTATTTTATAAGAGTCAGGGAAATCGACTGTCATGATCAACTGACAACTTCAATTTCATCAGACGGCTGTCAGATTTGCATTCATCATTGTATTAGAAAGTACAGGACAAGGGCATATTCTTTCATACAACTGTAATTTTTTTCATTGCAAATTTCCTTTTCTTTTCAGATGCTTGAAATCTTACTGATTTTGTCTCGGCAGAGAGGACCGGATGTAACCACTGTATATGCCTACAGGATGTGCTACCTTGCAATTAGACAGATTCAAATCTCAATGTCATTTTCAGATTGAGAAGCAAACCTAATAAATTCTTGCTTGCTCTTCAGAAGGGAATAATGTGGAAAGGCCTATCCATCTGTTTGGCCCTGGACCATCCAAAGTTCTCTAGGATAACAGGCCTATAATCTTCCCAACAAGCTCACCCTGCCTGGTATATGAGCTTAATGAAAGCAGAATCATCAATTGCTTATCCTCTCTAACAATTTATTGTATCCCATCATAATCTAATTAACAGATATATTAATAAGACTTTCAGAGAATCAGGTTGGGTCTGTAGGATGAATTGGGTGGGGTCTGTAGGATGAAAGTTTAAACACGTGCATGTCAGCTCTACATTTTCCCACCAGACTGCTACAATAGAACACCATCTGAACAGGATTGCCAGCTTTGAGCCACCATACACTTAGCACAGACAGGAAGGTCATATGGTCAGTCTAAACTGGGATACAATAATACTATATGATACCAGAATATTGTGGAGTCGTTTGTTGTCATTTGTTCTATGTCCCATGGGTAAGATTATGTATACCCTACAGGGCTCAAATTAGGTTATTTCTGAGGAATCGCGAAGTTTTTGTGGCTAGGAAAATTTTGCAGATAAAATATCAGATGACCTGCTATAATTCAGAACGACCAGCTAAATTTATGTTAAGAATATTTGATGCTGAAGAGTAATATAGTATAAAATGAACATTCACTGTTGATTTATGAATAAAGTAGGTACAAAGTGAGAAATCAGAGCTAAAAATTCTCCCTCCGGTGTCTGGCGGGGGACTGACAATTATCAGTTTTCATTCGAAACTGATGAAACTACGCTGAATGATGAATAAACAATGATACCTTGACAATTCTATGAAATTTTCCTGGCCTGCAATTTTTCCCACATATTTTTCTTTTAGCTGGCCATTTCAAGGTTGCCATACAATAGCCAAATTTTGGCCTGCTTTTAGCAGGCTGTCATTTTGAGCCCTACTCAAGGTTCATTACCAATCCAAAACCTGAGACAGAATATTGCACTGTTAATAGAATTTTGAAGACAGACTGAGAGATGTTTGGACAGACATGTAACGAACCAATAATCCATCAAAATCGATGACTTGCAATGAGTTTGAGGTATACTTCAAATTTGATCATAATCCATATGCCTGAACTTAAGTTATGACTAACGAAACAATTTTCAACTTTTTCTCATATTTTCTGACCTAGGTGGCATTCAGACCTCACACATGAGCTAACATATCCTACAATGGATTCAACAATGGTCAGACAATGCAAGAAAATATTAGTTTACCCTGAAACAGTTTCCTTTCAGATGAGAAAAGTTTTCATGAAGGAAGAAAAATTTGAAGAAGGTGGTAAACGTAATGGGTGGTAATATGAAAGTTTTTTTCTCAAGTTGAACAGGTAAGTTCATGAAAAGGACCCTTCCCCAAGTTAAATTAGTAAATGCATGGTTTTTATTTCATAACAGTTTAACTGGATGTAGCAGTTTGATACCAAACAGAGGAGACAACTCTGCAGGACAAATGCTATCTAAGGAAGATAACTCTGCTGGACTTCTACCTTAGAACACAGTCCATTAAAACCAGATTCAGTTCTGTGGTGCTGTGACATAGAGATCCAGTGTCTCTAACATATTACTCCCTATGAATTGGCGGCATGAACTCCGTGATGAAAATGGGAGTGTTCAATTTTTTTGTTCAGTGATTATCTGGAAAATTCTTGGTTTCAAGTTTTCTAGGTTTTTTTTTTGGACAGAGAAAATCATGACAAAGGCAAGAATGGCTGTTTTCATACTAAATTTGAAACGTGAATTAATAGGGAATTTACCATAGTCTTGGTTAATAGCTTTTCAATATACCTGCAAGACTACAATGGCATATTGTTCTAGTACACATGTACCTTATACACTGTTGCATACAGTTCATAATTTAATTAGTTTAAGAATGTCCAAAAGTAAATTATTCAATCTAATTGGCAACTATCTGTTTAATGTTTCCTATTCTTACTTCGCTCCATTTGACAAGTAAACCGCCATTTAATTCCTCTATATCTGTAATGCGCACAGGCGCCCTCCCAATAACAGTTCCCTCCCTTTCTATGGCTTCGAGGAGATGTTTCTCCAGGTGAGACGTTGAGAAGTCTGCAGATATATATGCCACATCAGCCAAACATGGTACCTCTGGAAGGCTGAAAATAAAATGATATGATTAGGGTATGACATATGAATATACTGTTAGGCAAGTTAGGTGTTGTACATTTAGTATGAATGCCCAGGAACGGGAAAGGGGTTGTGAAAATTGGTTGGCATTTTGCATACAATGGCAAGGGGGGGGGGGAGTGGTGGTGGAAATTAAGAGTGTGCATATGGGGAGAAAACCTTGAATAAGATACCACGAAAATTGACTACAAACTCTGCCACCATGCGTATACATAGCGCAGTTAATCTGTGTGCACTCTCACACTCAACAATGGCTGATTCCAAGGTCATTGGTATCACATGCCCAGCTGACACATGGTCAACTGCAGAAGTATTCCAGATGATTAACATCTGCTAAAACATCCTTAACAAACCAAAGGCCAAAAGTCTTCAAGAAATTAAAGATAAATAAGGACGGGGGAAAGTGGGTTCCAGAAAATCATTATTTTAATTGGATGACCCCTTATATCATACTGGAAATGGACATGGTTCCATCATTCAAGTTGCCATGGCTTTGAACCGTTGTAAATCAGAATGGTCCCCAATCTGGACTATCATAATAGTAACCTATTTTACCTATTCAGTGTTCTGGAGTCTGGGTTTTCTTTGTATTTGAGCAACGTCTCAACATTGTTTTCAGGATCATTCGCCAAAATCTTCTTCCCTGTAATAAAAATGGGAAGAAATGAATATTTCATACATTTTTTTCATATATTTCATGTACATGTAAAAATGCCTTATGCCATGAAAACATGCACATTGTAATCTAACAGTGGGTGTCCAAGGTAACTTCCAGTGAAGCTGCCTATTCACTGGCACTAGAGTTCACAATGATTTGCAGTCATACCAATTGTATCTCCACTGCTGGGCTTAAAGTCCACTGGCAATGGAAGATACAAGATTTATTTAAACTCAGAATTACAATATAAGACAACGCTAGCTCCTAAGAGCTAATATAATGAAACTAGAAGTTCACTGGCAGCTAGCTACAGCTCAATATCATTCTTACAAGTACCATATTTGGCACTGCAAATGCACAACCAATTTGAGTGGACTGCACACCCACTGCCAGTGCAAAATCAAGACTGATCCATTGCCAGTGTACTGCACAACCAAACCAATCTACATGTATATCAAAAGTAAATTTCTTTCCCAAAAGAAAAGGTTCTTCATTCGCAGAGTATTCTAAAATCTGACATCATGGTGCCCAAATCTTGGTGTTAGCCAGCTGGATTCAATAACTGCATGTCCAAAAATACCATTTTGCCAAATATTTCCTGTCAGATTTCTATTTTCTTTCCCCCATCTCTCCATCGTTAAATTTTCAAATTTTTGCTTGTCGGAATTTGGAATATGCCTGTCCATTGAACAGGTAGACAGGTCTCTGCCTAACACTATATGCCCAATGGATATTGTCCGGGAATATATGGAACTGCAAGCTGGCTCTACAAATAATGGACCACAAAGAACAAATATGGTTTCATACCAAAAATCTCTGAATAAATCCAGATGATCACAATTTCAGGGTATTATTCGCCAATGAAATATGCAGATTTTTGTGAGAAACTCCTGGTTACAAATTTTACCCTCCACACTGAAGAGCTCTTCAGGAAAAAACAAGTGAATTTATGGAGACCTACATATTGAATTTTGTTGTAGTGAATAAATAGAGTTTTAATAATATATCCTGGAGATGTCTTTTGCTTTACCGCATTCTGAAGGAGATTAATTTTTTAAGTATGCTCGAAAGCATTCGATGCTTATGAAGAGCTCTTCTGTGTTGGAAGTAAATTGTAACCAGTGGAAGTGGTTGACATATTTCTCGCAAGTTTGTGCATTTTGCATATTCCTACGAAGTAGGCTACCATCTGCAAATTGTCTGATAGTCAGTCAGCGAGTGAATGAGTCCACCCGAATCCTTTCGTCGGCAAAATAAGGAGAACTGTTGACATTAGAACGTGAAGGTACATTAGGGGACTGTTACCAGCAAGTTCTGGCCTAGTTTTGATAAAAATTTCTGGCGATTTTTGATGAAATTCACTGGTTATTTTGACTTGGGCTGTGCCCATCTTATTATAGGCAGGATTTCAACTTGGGGTGGGAGGGATTTCCAAGAGTTCAGTGCGTGTCAGAGTCCTAATGCCTACCCTACTTCACAGGTCCTGTGACGTTAGTCACACTGCCATGTACATACTGTTTTGCAAATTATGCCGATTGAGATGATTTATTGCATTGTCAAGGGTGTAAAAGTATGAAAACTGAGGAAGAAGGGGTAATATTGTACAGAACCCATTCCTGTGTGAACAATGGCTTAAACATGCAGGGTTTACATAGCCAGAGTGGGCACCATTATTCCTGTCTCACTGCAACACAAGTGCATTCATGAAAGGTACCGTTGTCTCAACTGGAAGTGAAGGACGTTAAATACTAGATCTTTACACTTCAATCGAAATATGTAATAATATGACAGTAACAAGTTATCTTTTCATACATCTGTAGTACTTTAGAAGAAAACTACTTTATCATGAAATGAAAATGCTAACTGACATCAGTAAAACTTGTTTGCAGTCACCAGTCATACTCCACAAACACATTTTGTGGCAGTGGATAATTTGTGATGGTAAGCTGAGCAGGTGGTCAGATTGTTTGCCCACCAGCTACCAATTGGTTCCGGATCTTGCACCATGTGATAAAGAACCATACCTCTGAGGAAAATCATCGTAATAAGTAAAATACGAAGCTGCGCATCTGAAAACCCCTCGGCTCTGGGCGCCAGCCATTCATAATGTATTCAATTTGAACCAAGACTTCAGGAACACCAAGCAGTCAAGTGACAAATATACATATTATGAAAAATTTTGCAATTAGAAATGGCCTCTAAGGTTTCCGTCCAATCAGAGAAACCGGTATTCATTACATCAGTCTCTTGATGCATCGATGATATATACCAAATTTTACATCGAGCATTTGAAAGTTATCAGAGATAGAGATCATTAATGATTTCGCATAAATTGAAGATGGCCGCCCATCCTACCCACCACTCAGAGGAACTGATGTGGTTATGCATTGCAAGTCTCTTGATACATGGATGCTGTATATCAAGTTTCATATAGAACACTGAAATGGTATCAAAGATATACATCATTAAAGATTTTGCATAAATTAAAGATGGCCACCAAGGTGTCCACCCAATCAGAAAAACCAGAACTGTCATTCATCGTAAGTCTATTGATGCATCGATGATGTGTACCAAATTTTACATCGAGCACTTGAACGGTATCAGAGATGGAGATAATTAATGATTTTGCATAAATTAAATATGGCCGCCCATCCTTCCCGCCACTCAGCGGAACTGATGTAAGTCATTGCAAGTCTCTTGATACATCGATGCTGTATACCAAGTTTTATATAGAACACTGAAATGGTATCAAAGATATACATCATTCAAGATTTTGCATAAATTAAAGATGGCCACCAAGGTTTCCGCCCAATCAGAAACACCAGAAATGTCATTTATCGTAAGTCCATTGATGCATCGATGATGTATACCAAATTTTACTTCAAGCACTTGAACTGTATCAGAGGTAGAGATCATTAATGATTTCGCATAAATTAAAGATGGCCGCCCATCCTTCCCGCCACTCAGAGGAACTGATGTGGTTATACATTGCAGGTCTCTTGATACATAGATGCTGTATACCAAGTTTCGTATGGAACACTTGAATGGTATCAGAGATATATATCATTAAAGATTTTGCATAAATTAAAGATGGCCGCCAAGGTTTCCACCGAATCAGGGAAACTGGTTTGGTCATTCTATTGAAGTTTCTTGATGCATCGATGATCTATACCAAGTTTCACACTGAACAGTGAAATGGTACCTGAGATACACAAGATTAATGGTTTCGCATAAATTAAATATGGTCGCCAAAGTTTCCAACCAATCGGGTCCAGATTCAATAGGGTTCTGGGTCATGAGCATATGGATGTGCAGTGCAAGTTTGGTGTGCCTAGGGTAAGTCGTTCTAAAGATATCTTGGTAACGAGAAAGGTGTGACGGACAGACGGACAGACGGACAGACGTACATGACGACGACAATACCCTTCGGCCAAAAAACCTGACAGTTCACACCCACATAACACGAAGCAAAAATGAACTGTGAAAATTTCAAACTTCTTCATCAGTTAATAAAGGAAATACAACCTGGACAAGAATGTACTAGAGCCTATTTTGAAGTGGATGTCAGAGAGGCCTACAGGTGAGGAAAATCATCAAAAATGACTAAAAAAACGATGCACATTGACAACTGAAAAAGCATCTTCTATGTTAGTCTAGACGTTATTCATCAAATAGCAACTGAGATATGGACAGGACAAACATATATTGATGTTTGTCGATAAGAGACAGAACTCTTGTGAGGAGTATATTTACTAAACATAAAAGATCAACCTTTATTCTTATCAAACTTGTCTAATCTGTAACATTGTACAGTAATACATACCTTCATCCATGACTCTGGTGGCTGTCTCAATATCCTGCTGTATGATCTCCTCACATTGTTGTAAGGGTTGGAGGGATTCCATCTCAACTATCAGAACGTCATCTAGCAGTTCAGACAGTCGTCGATCTAATGCTTCATCAATCGTTTTCTTCAGTTGTTTGAAATGTTCCTGGAGCTGGACTCGAGATTTTTTGGCACTTTCTGTTATCTGTTGATGAGATTTCAAGAAATAAGTATTAGTATTGTCTCTGAATAAGGATAATACAGTTCATATTCCCACCTACCATCTCTTATACATTTGGCACTCTTACACAGGCAGCAGCTGAACTATCTGTTTATCTCATACATTGGGCATTTGGTGAAATATGTTTTCGAACAATGCACATATTACTTAACTTGTTGAAGTGTCAGACTCGTGATTAGTGCAAATTGAGTGTCTCAGACAAACCCTGTGGCGACATCATCAGTCATTATTGTGTGTCCCAACTACTATTGAGAACGTTTTGTCCGATTTTTTTGAGAAATATTATTGTTGTGTTCTGAAATTTATGTCACTAGTACAATGCAAATATTATAGTATTCAGTCAAAATATTACCAAACAGTACTCAGTAGAACTATCTGTTTGAAACATTTTCTGTTTTGGGTTGTCATTCTCTTGGTTAAATTTTGACGTCGCCAAGGCTGGGGAAAACTGGCCCATATGTGCAATGGAGTGGGAGGTTGTCATTTTCTATTGTGACGTCAGGGTCAACACTATGACATTGCTACAGTGGCCAGTATTGATACATTGTCTTTGTAATGTCATATTGTAACATCATGGCATTACTGTTGATTTGTGACATTGTGGAACTGCAGAAATTCCATGAATGGAACAGAATGCCCATCAAACCTACGAGTATTGGACTGGTCCAAATCAACAACGGCTGACGTCAACATTTAACCCAGAGAATGACCATGCAAAACAGAAAATGTTTCAAACAGATAGTTCTACTGAATGTTGTTTGCTAATAATTTGAATGGATACTATAATACTTGCAATGTACCATTGACATAAGTTTCAGAACACATCATTTTTTGTTTCTAAAAAAATCAAACAAAACGTTCTCAATAGATTAGTTGGGACACATAATAGTTGGTTTTGTGCCCGACCAATGAAAATATCAGTAACGTTTCAGTGCCAATATTGGTCTCCCATCAACACTGTACAACATACTATCGGATGCAAGGATGGAAACAATCTAGCCCCAGAACTCACTTTAGCTGCGAAAACTGATCTCTGGCCTAGTGGATTTCTGGGAGCAGAAACGGAAACGTCGCACCTGTTTGTTTACTTTCTTATTTATTCTACTTTTTATATGTTTTGTACTCTGTCCCAAATGGGATGCTCAGTGCAATAAAGAATCTTTATCTTATCATGCACACAATTAATTTTCGGCGGAACCAATCTCGCATTCGTCTATTTCCGTATTGGCGGAAATTAGCCCAGTTGCTGAGTTCTGGTGATAGATTGCTATTATTCAACTAAACATAGAAATAGTTTTGTATAATTTGAATGAGTTATGTTCGTTTGGTTAAAATTAACTGAATTTCACAATAAAATGCACCCGGATCTCTCGATTATCAAAGGCACTATTTCTTAGCCGGCTCACTGCGTGATCGTCATACGCTCCCCACCAGTGGGGATTTGTGCGTTCTATGTGAGAGGCTTGTTCCGCCAATACGGAAATAGCCGAATGTGAGATTGGGATGGAAATACCCAAATCGCACTCATTGTGAATTTTTCAAGTTGAGACCTCTTCAGTAAAATATATTTGAATGGTCATTCACACAAGTTGAAATTACATGGTATAATACTAGGTACCGTACAATGTATGTGAATATGTTTGTGTGAGTGTGTGATCAAGATGACTGGCCTTCTCCAACAGACTTAGCCAAACAAGAACAGCCCGATAAATCTAGCATAGGTATCTTGATAATCAACATGCTGAATTTTAACGTTTAGCTGACTTTCACCTGTTTTTACAAGTTATGTATGGTTTTCAGCACTCTATAAACTATACATGTTAGACATTTGGTGATGGTTGGGGGGAGGGGGACTGAACAAACATAAACTCTACTCTGCACAAGGTATCCATGTGTTTTGTTTAGATGCTCCTGCTGGCAGAGAAAAATAAAAACAAACAAAAACTGGCACAATACTGGGGTCCACAATACATACCATTAGACATGTTTATTGTTAGATGATTTTAGACCCTATAGCTTGATATCATACATAACGTTGTCTGATGTTGATGTAAAGATTACTGTTAATGGCTTGTTGCCCTGACAGGTGGGTCTAGACCAGACTGGTCTGAACAGAAAGACCAGGCGAGATCGGTTTTCGCTGATATATAAACAAATTATGTACAATCGCTGGGTGACAACTGAATTTCTGTGAGTAGATTTAGACGGTTGCCTAGTGGAACTCAATGGGATATTTCAAACATCTTTGAATTTTACCTTGAAAAAATCACTGCTATATCGCCTGCAAGAAAATGCACACTACAATATAACTGTATGCAATGAATTTAGTGTCAAAATAATGCCCTTTACCCATTCTTGAATAATATATTGACCAAATTGTGAACCCCCATGGTAAATAGTTTTCCAGAAATAAAATTGTTTACATATAAAACTGGAGAAATAAAGAAATGGAATTAAAAGGGAGTCTCCACTCAAATCACGTAAAATATGTCTACTCATCTCATAATAAGATTTTGAAAGCTAAAATTTCTAAGCAAACATGTTTTCACCAAAATATCTCACCTGGAGAAAGAATCCATACAGTAATAAAGAAATGTGCAATAGCATTTGTTTTTTTCCATAAAGGTGGGTAACAAGCCCTAAATTACACAACAGCATAGCCTTACAGTGCCCAGCACAATAATCATGACCAAGGGACATAACACATAACAACAAATGGACAACAGCTTATCCTTAAGTACTGAGTGATTCTTGACTATAAAAACAACAGTCCAGCTGAGTGGGATTAACATGATCAATGGATTCATAAGTATACATATACTTGAATAGCCAAGAGTTTGACCATTTAATATCTAAACCTACATACAGCTAGACCTTGTTCCAGTTGAAGTCAATACAACCAATGAGACAGACATACATTTGCAGAACAGACACTCTGAAGTCAGGAGAAGGTAAGTTTAGTTGTCTTTTTTCTAATCTCACTTTTGTCCTATTTTCCAAGATTTCTGAGCCATTGGACTGCATGCTTGTACAGGTATATTCAAAGTGACTTTCTGCTTACGGTCCTCTTAACCTATGAAGACTATATTCCAAAGGATAGTGCCCACTTCCCAGTCACTCAAAGGCATTTGTCATGAAGCAAGTCATTCAAGATCTCTTGATTGTCAATGGAAATCAACTGACCTGTTGAAACATTCAAACAAGAATTAAGAGTTGATACCTGACACTTGGCTTCGTCGAGAGATGTCTGCAGTCCTGTCAACTCCAGACGGTGAAGATGGGCCCCATCAATGATCTCCAAAACACTTGCAATCGCCTGTTCTGCCATTCTTGTCTAGTCTACTTAGACTTGAAAAAGTCCGCTAAAAAGCAAAATATTAAAAAATTATACATGTAATCGTCAATCATGTTATGGAAAAGTTATTCATATTCTATTTCCACATTATCCAGCTATCCAGAGAATATTAAGTGTAACACATACACAGTAAGACAAAGTGAAAATACAATGGTTTAGTTCCATCCTCACCGGACTGGTTTATATCGCTTGCCCAGATCTATGATAATATTGTTATATACATGTAAGCAGGATTAACCATTTCTTTACCGACATGGAAAAATCTGATCATTCTTGTTTAGTTTCCAGAAAATTCAAGAATGTTGAAGCTATTGCATGCACATCAGGGCCTGATATTGATTTTTAGTTTGGGCACCCATATGCGGTGCAGAGTGTGGTACAATGTACATGTAAGTTATAATGAAATAGGATGCCATGCTTGACTGTCAAGGCCCTTGGAAGCTCTGAGAGTATCAAATGATCTAAATACAGCCGGATAACTTGATATTTAGCGACATTACTTGCATTACTATTGGTATCAGAGAGATTATTTGCTAAAAAAAATAAATTCTATTTTTCGCTTGGGCACCCGACTGATGACTCCCAAACCTGTTATAACAAGCTCAAAAACACCCTGGATCAGGCCATGCAGATACTTGTGATGTATACTGATGGGCCCTACTGATGAAAACAACATATTTTTCTCTTGAGCTTTAAACTAATGAAGTCAGTCCAAAACCAAACTGTTTTCGAGTAACACTTATTGACATGACCAATATTTCAGGGTGAAGTTTATTTTTTGAAGTAAAGTCTGTTATGACTCATTTTATGTGTTTACAGAGAGAAAAGGGAGCCATTTTAACCTAAAAACTGGACAATTTTGCAAAAATGCACTATTTCAAGATGCTTTCATTCAAAAACCCTAAAACCCAGTGACTGAGAATTACTCAGAGCATATGACAAGACAATAACACTCAGCGGTTAAAATGTTTAAAAAAAAATTGTCCACCTGTTCCCGACAGGTATTTTTTGCACGAGACCGGGTAGCCAAAATACAATTTTCTTCTACCGGTCTCATGCAAAAAATACCTGTCAAGAACAGGTGGACAGGTGGTAATTTCAACCCCTGACACTAAATAGTTGGTAGCCTGATAATTATGTTACATAGCAGCAGGGCAGGGATTTCATAGGCATCAAAATATTCATTTCTTTTGTCTTGCTGAATTGAGGTTTTTGTTCAAGCAATTCAGTTTTTCTGGAATTTTACCTCCTTAAATGTGCAATGTTGTGCATGTTCCAAAATCTGGGAAATTGAATGCAAGGTTCAAATTGACTGGACACTTACGAGTTACCATCTCCCAGACTTAGGTGAAACATGCACATTGAAACAGTGAGTCTGACTTGAAACTCAAAGTATACACACCTTAAGCTTGAATCAAGCATTGGAAAGTGCATACAAAGTTTGAAATATATGTATTAAGGCAGTGTGACGTCACTGGACCTAAATATGATTGCAACAGACCACCATAGAATACCATGCTTTAATTGCAGTTTACTCTGTGTAATAAAATCGTAAAAAATTAAAATAATTATTTTCCCACACTATTTGCAATGGTCTTTCATTTGATGGAAACTTTACTTGAGGGTTTACAATCACTTTAAAGTGTAACTGTGGTACTTTCGCAAGTTTACGTCATATTAATTAAAATTTCCAAAAATTATAGGATTTATACCCTGTTTCTTATTTTACGACTATAATTTTAAACGTATTAATTTTATTGTAGGGCACATCGCCACAAGCATGTCAGAACTTTTTATTATGGAACTATTACCATGTCACAATGCAACATTGTTGCAAATCTGTTCAATTCTCTGCATTGCTGCGACGTCTCGCAGACTGTGCAGGATGCTCGAAATATGATGTCGTTAATGTCATCTCTGGTGTCAAAAGAGGCAGTGAAAATTTCTCTCCGTAAAAAACTGCCTTTCAATCCTCTGAGACCGACCAACAGTGAAATGTTGAGGAAAAATTTAATTAGGTTCCATTATTCACATCGTTATCTTGAATATGACGTACACTTACACAAGTACCCCAGTTACACTTTAGGCCCTAAGTGTTCACCAGTTCCTGATCCAGATGGATAGTTTTCCAGGATGTTAATTATGGTAATCCTTATGGTGACATTCCCTGTTCTGGACTGGACTAGAAATGACTAGACAGCCAGACAGTTCAGTCAGTGTTTGTTTCGCTATTGTATCCAGCTGCATGGAACTGTCACTTCACCTTGGTCCCCTGTAGTACCACTGTCTGTGATATCTTTACCAGATGGTAGATTGAGTGTACATACCAAAAAAGGTCCCATTACAATCACTGACATCCAGGAGATAATTTGTCTGATTCACAAACAGCACAGATGTCCTATTCTAAGCACAGCAATGTTTTTTCCATCAAGGGAATTACCAATACAGCTGTCTGCGAGGGTCTAATTAGAGTAGATTTAATTAGCCATTGTCTGAGATGGTGTTAATTACCCCTACCATGACAACCAAGATGGTGCAGCAATTTAGGATGAACAGCCCCTGAAAAAACTTGATTTGATTTTGTTTTGCTTTGCTTTACAACCTATAATAATATAGTGTTTCGAAAAGTGCAAGAACATCCACCACAATATGCCGATGCTACTAGATTTATTGAAAATCGTGTCAGTACATCAATGGAAAAATTATGTCAAGTTATAATGCGATGATTCCTAAAACTAACAAATCGTTTCAAACATCGCAATCATCTGACAACTGTCCAATGCAATCCCAATCTTAATAAATTAATATCCTATCAATGCTCCTCAATCGTACATGTCGCTGTATAGGATCTTACGTATTTCAATTGAATTTGGTGTTCTGAACGCCATGACCATGGATATTTAATAGCATTATGACATCATGTTCGCATCTGGACTCATCCATTTGCAGTCGGGGAGGGGAGATAGGTTCACTGAGTCCATTTACCCCAATGTTCACACCAAAGATCAGTCCATTTATCTACCCCGTATTATGGCGCCACAATGTCGGGACCGCGGCAACATGAAAAGACTCCCCACCAGCGAGCCGGCTAGTTCGGCTGAGCCAACCAAAAATTCTTTTTCATCAATGTTCCCTTCAAAGCACTACGAAACACTCTCGGGATTGGTTAACACGCGAGTTACTGCAAGCCTGTTAGATCCTACAAGCGACAATATCCAAATGGGGAGCAGATAGGATTTAATTTTAATTAGATTGATGCAATCCTCGACAAAAAATGCATTTGGTTAACTTGGCAAGCTTGACAGAATATACTGCATATTGATTAGGCCATTATCACTTGATCAGTTGTTTAGCTGACCAGCCCTCATCTATATTTTGAGGATATATAATTAAATTAGATGAGGGATTTATATTTTCATGAGTAAAAGTTACTCATTTTCTTCATATTCTTATA
Organism: Hanleya hanleyi; assembly: GCA_036873755.1. Lineage (NCBI taxonomy): Eukaryota > Metazoa > Mollusca > Polyplacophora > Lepidopleurida > Hanleyidae > Hanleya > Hanleya hanleyi. The sequence continues at coordinate 16,702 of JAVTVY010032930.1, forward strand.
CAATTGGTTTGCAGTTTAATAATTAATAATAAATAACTATAGAATCTAGCATGTGTATTTAAAACATCAAGGTCATGCTAAACAACCAATCAAGTGACAATGGCCTTATGATGTCACAAAAGTACAGTCACTGTTCTAAGTCTGTTGTTTGTGTTAAAAAGAATGCCGAAAATAAGTATGAAGAGATGTGATGTCATGGTAAAATGAATTGCGGCCTTAAACTGAAAAAGCAGTAACTTAAAGCCTGGCGCAGACGAGAGACAAGCCCTGAGTCAACGTCCTCGAGTGCCTGTTATCTCAGGGGATAGCTCTGGTGTGCAGGCAGTTTTTTGTAAGGTTTTTCGCCTTGCAAGGACCTGTGCCAAATATTTATCTTGTTTGATAATTCTCGAAGGTGTTCCATAGCAACTGGAATCAATTTGCTCACCGTGTGCACTGAAACCACACAAGAGCTATCCTGTAAAACAGGCACTTGAGTCCGTTGACTCAGGGGTGGTCTCTCATCTGCGCCAGGCTTTAAGTTACTGCTTTTTTCAGTTTAACCCTTTCGTACTTATACCGGCCAAAACCGGCCGGCATCATATATACCCATAACGGCCGAAACCGGCTGCAATTCACCACCACGCAAAAAAATCGCCGCACAGTAAAATGTTCGTCAAGTGAGAGGTCATCGGTAGTCCACATCGTTGGACAAGGAAATAGTCGACAATATACGTTCAAATTTTATTGTAAATCATGCAATAAACGTATAACAAGTTTATTTTATTGAAGACGTACCTTCCTTGTGGTGAAAATTGACAAAATCGGCGAAGAATTTGCCGTTTTTTGACCATCTTCAACGCTATCGAAATCCCATTTCCCGCGGTAGAATGTTAGAGATATTGGTTTCATTTTAAAGGTCATTTCCGGGTCTTTCGACCTGTGACGAGTGATTTGATTGGATAGGATTGAATAACGAAGGATTTGATTGGATAGAGATGTGATCATTCTTTGATAGCGTGACCAAATTGACCTCGATCGAGCTCGATCGGGCTCTGTTAGTATCGCGAAGCCCGATTAGTTGAGACGTGTGAGACAATGGCAGCGATTGGCCGGCCGCTTTGTCTGCGTGTGCCGGTTGAATTTCTCGCCAGAGAAAATGGCTTCGTTGAAACTTTAGCGAGCCGACTGTTGGATTTACAATGGAAATAAAGGGTTTCTCGGATTTATATGTCGGATTAAAACCCACACGGACGATGCACTGGTATTTTAGCACGATCGTCCGGTTGAATTGGGCGAATCGTGAAGAGATTTTTTGTGGAAACTATCATTTGGCTGGGACATACACTCACGGTAATGTTGTCGAAATCAGAGATTTTTTTTTTGTTTATTTCATTTTCTCGCCTGGTCTGGTTTTATTTTAGACACAAATGGGCAGATATTTTGAAGGACAGATTAATTAAAGTATGGGCTTTCTGAAAATATATATATTTAGCGAGGTTTCAATCAAGCTACATGCAAATATATTGCTTCAAAAAAAGACTGTCTATAACAAAATCCTCTCGCATGCATTTATCCGAACATACAAGGCTGACAAACGAGACTATCAGCAAGTAGCAAAGAGTTAATAGCTTCAGATTTGTTGAAATCAAGAGCAATTTCACCTCCTTTCTTATTGCTCCCCATGTTACTTTTCATCAATCTGTCTCCCTCATCCAATTGTGATCACACTCTCTGACGTGCCATTGACAAAATTGCCTCCCTTTTCTTATCTGTGACAGTCAGTATTGGCAGGGCCATATGTAATATCAATTTGGTTCCCAAACTGTCAGTGCCCAAACTGAGAAAGAAAAAGGATGAAAAAATAAAGACACTTTTGATTATGATGTTTCTGCCGATTTATTGGGAAATTTTTTGGTAGCATGTGCCGATGGTGCTAACATGAGGGGACGGCGTATTCGACTGAAATTTTTTGAATTCGACTGAAAAAACAGAAACTCGGTAGGTTATTTGTTGATAGCTCGCTTAATACTGGTTCGATTCTGACGATGTAAAGTTTCCGGAGTAGCTGAAGAGATTCTCTTTTCAAAAATATATAGTTTGATGACAATTTTTTTTTTTTTTTTGAGATAGATATCAACTGAAAAAATCGTGTCGACTTCGCTGAAATTTTTTCTGGACCGACCGACATGCGGTTTTTCTTGTCCGGAAAATTATTGCGTGAACTGACTGAAATACTTTTAGGTTTCCGGAATGCTCTACTTTTATACGAATAAAATGCTATAAAATATATGCATGTACCTTCTACCGTTTTCCGTAAAAGGGTTCGCTGAAAAAAACCGATTGAAAATCACAACATTTTCAGCTGAATCTGCCGTACAACGGATTAGTGAACCGACTTAAAAACTCGGATTTGGAGGCGGACTTCAGAAGATTCCGAAAATCCGGAATGTGGATCGCGGGTAAGTTTATTGGAAGATTGGTTATGTCGGTAGGTCATAAGTGTCGAAATAAATTTTAAAAGCATAGTTTGCACAAAAAATATCCTATTTTTCTAAATAATTGAATGTTTGTCATATAATAACTTAAATATAAATGGAAATAGTGAAAATATTGAATTGACTATTAATTTTAAATACATATATTTTTATAAATCGAAATGAAAACTGACCAGGAATATACATATTTTGTTCTCAGTAATTTTTCTTCTTGGATTTTTTATTAATATAAATTTACTAATTGATAATACATTTAATTTATAAAATGAAGTAAAAACAATTTTGACAAGTCAAAAAAATGATTTTGGAACACTGTTCACACACTAATTGGTCCTTTGTTCCGGAAATCCCAAAAAACAAGAAAGGAGTAACATAAAAGAAATAATCTCTTTGTCTACTGAGTATGTCTGTCACAAAACCAATCAGTAGAATTGTCATTTGGCTGAGCAGAAGACAAATGTTTCCAAACAGTACACCTTTTCCTACCATCTTTCCCGTCACAACCTACCATGTCTTCAAAACAATCAGGCTTACCACACACTGTTATAAATCACACCGTAAATTCACAGTTAAATGTACTGGCAGAAAAGGTGCCAGTACATTCAACTGTAAAATTACGTTGCACCGTATTTTACAATTGCCGTTTTTTAACAGGCATTGAACTGTAAAATGTTGCGCCGTATTTTATAATCACCGTTTATTGACAGGCATTCAGCTGTAAAATTTGGGTAGTCCTGTAATTTACAATTACCGTTGTTTTAACATTCTTCAAACAATACAATTATCGGCAACGTAGGTCACTGGAAGGCCGAAATGGCCATCACCACAAGCTTCGTAAATAATCACGAACGAATCTGTGCAATTATTACACGAATAGTAGGATACAACTCCAAGTCAGATAAAACCCATCTTCGCATTTGAAGTCGAACACTAGATGACGGAACGTTAGTGTTGTATTTAATGATCAATTAAAAAATATATTTATACCATAGAAAAATACTATTTCCATTTACATTAAGTTATTATGTGAAAAACATTCAATTATTTGAAAAATATGATATTTTTTGTGCAAACTATGCTTTTAAAATTTAATTCGACACTTATGATCTACCGACATAACCAATCTTCCAATAAACTTACCCGCGATCCTTATTCCGGTTTTTCGGAATCTTCTGAAGTCCGTCTCCAAATCCGAGTTTTTAACTCGCTTCACTAATCCGTTTTACGGCAGATTCAGCTGAAAATGTTGTGATTTTCAATCGGGTTTTTTCAGCGAACCCTTTTACGGAAAACGGTAGAAGGTACATGCATATATTTTATATCATTTTATTCGTATAAAAGTAGAGCATTCCGGAAACCTAAAAGTATTTCAGTCAGTTCACGCAATAATTTTCCGGACAAGAAAAACCGCATGTCGCTGGGTCCAGAAAAAATTTCAGCGAAGTCGACACGATTTTTTCAGTTGATATTTATCTCAAAAATAAAATAAAAATTGTCATCAAACTATATATTTTTGAAAAGAGAATCTCTTCAGCTACTCCGGAAACTTTACATTGTCAGAATCGAGCAAGTATTAAGCGAGCTATCAACAAATAACCTACCGAGTTTCCGTTTTTTCAGTCGAATTCAAAAAATTTCAGTCGATTATCTGATCCCTAACATGAGTACCCCGGGTATTCTGTGACTTGCAGCGCTTATAACCACTTGCAGATCTGCTCATGCAGGCAGAGTTGGAACTTTTGTACATGGGTTCATTGCCAGGCTTCGAATTTGACGGCGGCAACGACGGCAATTGCCGTCGGTGCCTCATTAATTTGCCTACATGCCCTACAAATTTTCACGAAGTACACGGCCACAACACGGCCGACGTGAATCCTCAAGTGGCCTACGTGACCCTAAGAATAAAACCAATCTTATTTCCATCATGTGTTCGCGTTTTCTCTCTCTTTATTCTTTGCTTTGGCAATTTCATAGGAAAAGCAAAGTCCTTCGGTGATCGGTGGTTTCGTTTTAGCTTTCCCTCTTCCTGTTACCGTAAACAGCATCGTACAGTTTTACGACATCGGTAATTCGGGAGCCACCTGTTTTTGATTCAATTACACTTCAATGGATGGTTCCCATATGGCAATTCGGATCACTCTCCCCTTGGTCAGCCTACAGAGAGCGGGTCGCTTGGTTCGGTCATTGGATTGACAGTTGAAGTAAATAATGCAATCATGCCCTCACACGAACGTATTTCTGCGACCAAATATCGGGAACTGGAGAAGGGGGCTTCAAACGTGCGGAAGCTAGATGCATTCTTTCGTATTACTGGATAAGATCTTCTTTTATAATTTGTATATTTACAGACAGTAAATTTGAATGTTTTACAACAACAACAAACAGTTGTGAAAATGTTGTGATATTTAGGCAGAGTTTTGCAAAATATGTGTGGGAATAGGATGGAGATATATAAGTCTAGACAGGGCGTATGACTATATGAGGCCCATTAAATAATAAATCCGGCTTGGGGAAATTTCATTTTTATTTATTTCATCATGGCAAGCAGTATCTTCCATAAGACCTGCAAACAAAGTGGACGCAGTGCCCTTAGTATATTAACACATTGGGCCTTGCTGCCTGATCCATTGGCCTTGATGCCCCCAAAATCTAGTCATTATCCAAGGCCAAACTGGCCTTGCCCTATTTCCCCCAAATTCAAAGCCTGCATTGCTACTGTGGTTCGCAGGAGAATTCTCAATCGACCTAATAGATAGTAAAATACCAGGTAGTAGTTAGTTTATGTGAAAGTTTGACAGCTGATAGATATCAAATATGCTGGCGAGAGGCCATCAACAACTGGAAAATCAAATAGGTTGCGAAAACCTACACTTTGAAGGAAAGAATAGAAGGGTGTTGGATCTGTTGTGCAAATGGCGAGATCTACATCGTCCTACTTTTTGCTAACTCAAAAGGAAGTTAGGTCAGTCGAAAAACAAAAACGCACAACCTGTTAAGCCGAAAAGTTGTTGTTGTTGTTGTTGTTGTTGGTGTTGTTGTTGTTGTTGTAAAGGCCTACCCTCTCTCAAAAACGATGGGGAAATCAATTGTATCGACAGCATTTTTGCTTCCTTTGCTGAGTTTGGAAAAAAATAAAAATAAAATGCGCCCTCCCTCATCACTTTTTGTCAATGAAGCCAAACAATCTTTTTCAGTTTTATTGGAAATAACGAAAACTGGCCTTCTGATAGCGATTACTGTATTTACTAAATCGCTATAATTTGCAGTTCCGTCGGCCTATAAAAGAAAGGGACAATAGTCATTTAATTGTAGAATGAGGCTTGACTCATTACTTACAATCCTAACAAAGAAATTATGTGACTCAGTGCAGCGTTTTGGAGCTTTTACCAGCAAAACAGGTTACTTTTCCACACTTCGATCACTGCTGCGTGCGAGCTGCCATGTTGGATATCGCGAGATCACGCATTGTGAAACGAGAGGTCATTCAGGCGGTGCGCGATCACATAAAGATGAAAGGAATGGAGAGGACAGACGTGTGCGCCAGATAGCCCAGGTGCTTTGGTAAGGTTGTGGTTTTTCGACGTAAAACTTCCTTCACCTCTGTGTCAGTGGTTTCTACCATATATGCATAATCCATGTTTATCTCTTACATGCTGGTGGAGAATTTGGTTCGCTAAACAACTTTGTTTCGTCTGTTTCTGCAGAGGCAAAGTGTCAGATGAAAATCGACTGATCTCTTCGACTGTTGCGTGGTGGAGGGCTTTGTTGACATGCGCTATTTTCCATACAGCTGTGTGGCAGACGGTGTTCTATGGGGGCTCTATTGTTGAATTCCCTCTGGGTGTACAAATTGATTACCCCTTTTTTTTTACAAATAATCCGCTATGCTGGAGGTTAATAATTCAGTTTTTGGGAACAACTTTATGGAAGAATATTTCTGCATACATCTGTTAAATGGTGATTAATCTCTGGTTAAACCCAAATCTCTTGTTGCTTATACTCACTATCGTGCTGCTTCTTGCTCGGTTTTGCTCGATAAAATTACGTTTTGGTGACGGGTGCCGTAAATACGGAACTGTTATCCGGAAGGATATGTTCTTCCCAGATAAATGCAGAGTGCTCCCACTATTCCAAAATTGTATTCTTTTGAGTATTGGGCTTTTCCAGAAATTATCCAGACCCCCCCTGTGGAAGAGGTTGGATGGATTTCTTTTTCAGCCTGAAAAGTTTGGATGGATTTTTTTTCCAAGTCCAAAACCCTGGATGGATTTTGTGGGAGACGCGAACAATCTGGACAGTCCAGAAAAATCTGACCTATGGAGCCGCACCCACAATAAACTGGTGTAGACTCAGACTCAAACGTGTGTTTATCCATGGATTATTATTTTGAGATAAACTAGTTTAATCCATGGAAAAATATTCAGAAGTTGAAATTGTCTGGTCCTATCCATGGATTATTTTTTGAATAGCTGACCTCTTCCACAGGGGGGGTCTGGATAATTTCTGGAAAAGCCCATTCTATCTGCAAGGCTGCATAAATTTTGTTGTTGATGTCAAAGGCTTGAAATGTACAATAAATACCAATTCGTTCAAGTTTTCTATCACTATCTGAAGATAGTTTAGCATCACCTGACAGTTATTGGATGCTAGCTGGCAGTTATTGGACATTTGGAGTTAAAAGGACTTTTTGAACCTATACACTCCAACACAACTCTTGATACTCGTACAATACCAGAAGCCAACCCAAATATTGAACACAAATCAATCCATAATACCGTACTCAACAAAACTATAGGCAATATACATGTACACATCAAGAACCTAGTAATTACCGGTATATTTTTCTCAATAATGTTACAGATTTGTAAAATCTCTAGACAGAATTTGATAATTATACATATTCTTGATTTGTATATGCCTCCTCAGCACAGTAAGACAAAAAACTTAATTAGACTTCAGCTATTCAGGGGATTGCTCTTAAAAAATGAAGTCTTAAAATAATTGTCAGGAAACTTGATCATGAACAGCTTGGACCCCAACAACATTTCAGATGGCCTAAAGCTTTTCCTGTGCATTTTATTAATCCAACTTATCACAAATTATGACTCAAGGAGAAGTATGCTACACATATGGTGTATATTCAGAGAGTTGTAACTTTTCTAGACTGCTCTGTGCACTCACAGACTTATGGTCTGGCTATTAGGGGACAGAGCTTGACAAGTGTGGTCAGGTATTATGATACTCTAAACTTGCCTGATGCCAAATGCTTGGCTAAGTACACAGTCACATAGATTGATTGTGACATAACACCACCAGTTATTCTACTGGTATTCATAGTGCTCAGCCTTGATCATGATTAAATATGATCCTTTGTACTCTAGAGACGGTCCCTTTAACCAGTTAACCACAGTGCTCAACAGCCACATGTCAGTAACTATTGTTCACACTAAAAGATTGTGATGTCAGCGATTGGCTAGTTGAGAACAAAAGGACATCTTGTAGGTATAGGGTGCTATTTTTACTTTGCGATTGATCACACATATGTATATATGGATGACCTGGTTGGATTCAGACAATTACAGTTAGTGAGCCGCTATTTTAAGAGTTTGGTGTGAAATGGTAACGGTATCGTCTTTCTCAGTTTAATTAAAATGCTAAGTTAATCGAGTCCCTATAACTGACCTAAATGCAATGTATAGAATGTATATACAATGTATGGCCATCAATCGCGTGTGAAGCAGATTTTAATTCACACGCACGTATACATGATGTGTGTGTCTTCCAAAAAAACACAAATACAATGGCTATTCAGATTGTTTTTATTTTGTACATGTTTGTGGTGATGATATCAGTGTACAGACAGACTGCCTTTGGAATATTTCATTATACGTGGGGATTGTACCCTCCAGGTCTATAATGAACAAGTGTCTCCACCAGTACAATGCACACATTAAACTTAGAGTACACATGTATATTCATGTATTGAAATTTCTATATTTTTTGTTTGATTTGTTAGGTCCATTAACTCGATGCAGCAGTAGTGGCGTTGACACGAGATGTCACATGAGCTGTGCCTGAAACCCTCTCCAGATAGATTACTGTAACTTATACTAGGCCCAGGGTTAGCCACAGTCCAAAATGGCAACAAGCGCAGATCACCCTGGAACCCCTCCAAGCCAAATGGTCCCGGGTATTAAGGGAGCCCCTCTCTCCCAAACATCTGGGACATCCTTGGGCTGTCTACCTCGACATAGTCGGCAAAGTTCAGGCAACTACCCTGACATTGTTGATAATGAAAACTGCTTTCAACCTGTGATATCGAATAGTGCCGATGATCTTTGTGCTGTTGTCGCTGCAAGTTTACGATCCTCTGAGGAAAGGATGGCGCCATCTACATCCTCTGGTGGAGAATTTGGACAAGTCGACTGTAATGGTACATATAGACAGCTGGCTGATCCAAATGCTCCGAACCAGCGTGCCTCAACGAGCAGCGGCGATGATCTGTATAATGGTAGTGACAATGTACGATTATTACATGAACAACCTAGTTTGGACGTGCTACAAAGGAACAGTCAGCTACCTCCGTATCGGCCAGACGCAAGACCTATACGAACGCACGACCTCAATGTTGGGGTCACGGGGAGATTGGACAATCAGAGAGGGGACGCTATCCCAGACATTCTTTTTTCGCACATGATCCCCCAGGTTCCTCCATCAAGGCCAAATCAGCACCGCCATGTGAACAGAGGCAACGATCATGGAGGGAGGCGAAGGGGAGATAATCATGGAAGGAGACATTCCCGAAATCATCAAAGAGAGGCTCGCCAATCCCCAAGAAATCGACCCACTCGGACACAGTTGGGCATGTATCCCCAACACAGGGAGACTTGCAAAGAACCATGTCTCAAGTGCCTTTCTTCTGTGACATCGTTTAAGTGTGTCCTTGTACTGTTATCCCTTATTGGAGTGTGCTGTGTTATAACAGGAATTGTATTAGGGGCATTACACGCTGTGGCCGGGAGCTTTCTCTTCCTGGCTATCATGTTTCTAGGTGAGTTATCATAAAAATGTTTATTATACCTATAGGGGGTTCTGTTTACAGGTGCCGTCTGCATGGAAGAACACCTGGTTGATGACCGCAGGCCTTTCACTTTGAAATGGCTGATCAGCCCAGGCTTACTTTTAACGGGGTCTACTAATCAGCGTGGTAAAAAGAAAGTCTGCTGTGAGTAAATCAGCCCCGTAAATGGCCTATCTAATCAGCCTGGTGGGATTTCTAGAATGCAAGGCCTGCGTGGCTAATTCGTGGTACATTGTAGAAGAGCTAATACTTTCAGTTCGACAATGGTGTGCGGGGAGATGTATGGAAGGCCCTGAAATAAAAATTTTCCTACGAAGTAGGCTACATGTACCATCTGCAAATTGTCCGGTAGTCAGTCAGTGAGTTCATCCGAATCCTTTCGTCTGCAAAATAAGGCTCTTACTAAAGGACGGCGGAAAGGCAGGCCGCCGGCGGAAAGGACGGCGATGGATAAAAACATATGTTACAAGGCTTGGCGGGGGATAATTTGTGCCTAGATGTATTACTTGTGTAAATTTATACCGATTTCATATATTTGCAGGTACCCACAACGTCGTGTGGTCACATGAATGTCGGATAATACTTCACGGCCGTCACGGCTAGCGAAAATCAAAATGGCGGCCGCCATTTTGATTTTCGCTAGCCGTCACAGTATTATCCGACATCCGTAGCGACACGGCCACTGCAAATATACTGAAAATCGGCTGCTGAAGTTACACAAATAGCATCTAGCAAACCCATCCCCGTAAGCTTATGTTTTATCCCACCCCGCCGTCCTTTCCGCCCGGCGACCCTCACCTAACAAACATAATAAGAGAACCGTTGATATTGGAACATTGATTTTTTGCATGAAGGTGCATTAATTAGTGGACTGTTACCAGCAAGTTCTGAGCTGACCTACTTTCGATGAAAATTTCTGGTGATTTTTGATGAAAATCACTGGCGATTCTGACTTGGACGGTGCCCATCTTAATATAGGCAGGATTTCAACTGGGGGTGGGGATTTCCAAGAGTTCAGTTCGCGTCAGAGTCCTAATGCCTACCCTACTTCGTAGGTCCTGTGACATTAGTCATACTGCTCATGTGGTATAATAAAACACTTATTATCTTGTGTCAGAGTCATGATCATGCAACCTGGACCCTTGGCCAGACTTGGTCAAGCCAGTCTGCTTGACCACATCTCTAGCCTCGGGTCCAGGTATCGCGTATCAGTGTAGTGACTCTATCACAGGTTAATAAGTGTATTTATCGCTCGGTAAACTTAGGGTTTGGGAGATGCCATGTCACATACTAGATGTCACTGTCCTAAACCAGGCCTCTGCAGCACTGGAAAACATAATAAAATGGTGCCGCACTACTTCCTCCTTCATGGATCTCCGATCAGAAAGAAAAGACTTTATAGATCTCGTGCTCTTGTTGTAGCCTACAGCCTCCATCTAGAATAACTTCTCACGTATCTACAATACCATGACCATAAATTATGTCCATGATTGGGAATATTGTGTTTAAAAAGAATTCTGTTTCATATGTGCATGCTGTCATGTGCTGAATGAGCTTGATCCCTATTGATCTCCTGATGTCGGCATGATAGGGTACATGTATGGCCACAATAGAGTTATTCGGATAAAAATATTTGAAAGAATTTTGCTCATTTAAATCTATGAAGTATTGGGATGTAAACGGACTCTTTAATTTCAGTTTACCACAGATGATCTTCAATGCTTGTGGGCAATACTGGTACATGTCATACTTATATATTTTATAAATAATAACTTGATTATATGTGACAGTACTGGTTTTGTTCTCTATCCTGTTCTAAATCAGAATGCTCATATTTGAGTTGTCAGCCCTTCAATATGAAAAAAAGGTTTGCAAAAAGTCAAACTCTGGGATCCAGAATGATAAAGTTTGAATGGACAACCAGTCTTCTGTTGTGAAAATACTTTTGCTGTGAAAAAAAGATAGTTTTCACCTCAAGAGGAAGTCCCATGTGATTTTTAGGGGAATTCATGCACATCACTTTGCTAGACTATGTACCATCAGTCTCTTCTTTGAGCTACTAATGAAATTCTCTTGTATTCCCTTCGGCATGTTGGGCCAGCTCTCAAGATCCAGATCAGTGGTTATCTGTTCTGCCTGGAGCCAAGGATTAACTCAAGCTGGACTACACTTAAAATGTTTGAACAGCTTCATTGAGATTAATGTCTAGGTAAAGTGTGAACATACATACTCTACCAGATGGCTTAATCTGCGCCCCTTACAAGAAGAATATAGGGTTGTGTTGATAGCTACATGTATATATATGAAGAGGGTATATACAGCCCAACTCACACTACGAATATTTTGTTGTATTAGAACAAAAACACTGTTCAGAACATGTTTTGTCTGCAGTGTGAGGTGCCCAGAAACACGAACATTCTGTTCGAGGGACAAGTTCGTGAAATCAAACATGTTTGATTTTCGGAACATGTTTTCGCCCTCAAAACAGTTTTCAGATTCAGTGTGTGGTGATCGCGAACATGTTTCCGAACATTTACCACTGTTATCCAATCAACTGGCAGCGGTCGGTCATGTGACGAAGCCGCTCTCACATGACACAACAAAATGGCCCCCATCACATGACCGGCATCCTCGCTGCTTGATCTGGGTGACAAGCGACAGGAGAAAATGTTCGCAGTGTGAGGTTACCACGAACAAAAACACGAACAAACTGTTCTGTTCTAATACAACAAAATGTTTGTAGTGTGAGTTGGGCTTTAATAAGATGTACACAATGTAGTTTTAGTAGAAAGTGTTTCACACATAGTTGAAATTTCTTTGTTCGGGGCATTGAGAAAATTTGCGATGGGCAGTGATGACAAACGAACAACATTTTTTAATGAGCCTAAGGCCTTTTTTTTTTTATTAATTGGTTTACGGATTTTTCTGGCAAAAATGTCCAGATGGAGGATGGAAAAAAATAAAAATAAAATCAAGCCTCCACACTTTATTTATTTTTACTTTCTGACAAACTTCTTAGACACGAGAGGGCGGTCAAAAAAAAAATGATATGTCAAATCCAGGTAATAGCCAGTGTAATAATTACAAGACATTTACCAAAAGATCAATGACGGACGTTTCCTTCAACCAAGCGACAATATCAGTCGCTTTGCGTGAAACCAACACTTCAATAGGGGTGTTGACAGGACAAGTCATGTTTCCTGCTGTTATTTTGGACAGACAGGCCGGCAGATATGTCGTCAGTTGTCACTGATCTCCTTCAAGACCAAGTCCCCCACCGTCCCAGCAGTTACTGGACCGACAAAGCCCTTCAAAAGGACGGTCGCGTCCTGTCTAAGAGTCAGTGAAAACCACCGCGAAGCCGAACCCGCCATCTTGGCTTCAAACACTGCGCCGTTGAAATGATGTCATGTCTGGCCCCCGAACTACAGCCGAAGGTAACATGGAAGTCGGAAACCACCACCACTGTAACCAAGGGAAGTAACCCGCCTCCAAGACCAAGATGTCTGCAGAGTGTGAGAGTGTTGAACTCGTGCGAACTCGAGCGTGAAGAATTTATATAAGATGTTTTACGCACAGCAAGTATTAAAATGAGACCAATATTGCGAATTTTATGTTTTTATTCTTCCGACAGAGAGGTCAGCAAATGTGACACGTCGGCGGATACGAAAATCCAATTTTATTTTTATTTCACTTTTGGCAAAATGAAGGTCGGCGGATCCGTAAACCAATCAATAAAAAAAAAAAGGCCTAATAGTAGAGAAGACCCATCATTGTCCTTCTACAGGTACACGTGGAGGATGTATTATGTATGTGATCCTGGGTGGGTGACAGTTGTACATGTATCTTCATGTAGCTTTGTTAGGGGTGATTATTGATTGGTAACACCTTGTGCAGCTGGCTGGGTTATAACTGAGGGGCTATGTACACTGAGTACTGTAGGGGGATATTGGGGTGAATATTGACAGTGGGGACAGGCAGGGTTGATGAGCCAACAGCTCTACTGACCTCTGCCTGCCAACAGGTGGCCCCGGCTTCAAGGTGCTTAAAGATTGACACAGCCATCAACATGATCAACAGACAGAAATACTGACAGCAAATCATGTTACATTTCACAAACCAATTAAAAAAACCAAGATCAACTTTCTGGTTTGCTTTGTAGGAACTCTGTGATTTCAACCTTTGGAGTATGATACCTGTACAAAGAAGCGATTTTCTGGTTTGATTTGGGCAATTAACATACATACAGTCACAGTGCATGTGTACCTCACTCGAACATTCTTTGAAATGAATACTTAACGGTGTCAATTACATCTGGTAATATTGGAGCTTCCTAATGAATTCATCAGTTTGGTTCCAGAAGTGCCAATTGGGAATAATGAAATTGCATCGACTGCAACTAGAATGTAAATATCTTCCACATGAAGATTTAATCATGTTCCTTTGAGACATTCTGGATGATTATCCTTTCTCTACAATTGGAATTGTTAATGGGTTTTCGCCCTTTCATTTGAATGTTGATGGGTGTTTGGGACCAATTAACTATATTTTTTGTAGAGCAGGTAGTTCTATGATAGTTGTTTAATGAGTATAGAACATTCTCTGATGTCCTCTGATCTTTCATCAAGACATGTAGATGAAGTTCCAATTAAATGATGAAGTTCTCATTAAATACATTATATTGCAGGCTTTCCATGTTTCTCCAGATCTTTGTCTTGACTTTGTGTTGTAAATGTACATTTAGCTTTTTATGGTCTTTGTTGAAGGACTAGTCTTACCTTTAATTTTCTGTTACGGTACCAAGGGTATACTGAATGTATATTCATCAGCTTGAAATTTGACAAATTTGATGACAATGAAGTTCACTCCTTGATCTCATTCTGGCCCATGCTTGGCAGATTCATCCACAATTTTGGGAGTTCATTGGGCTCTCAATCTCCCAATTGGGCTCTCAATCTCCCAATTGGGCTCTCAAACTCCCAATTTCAGAAATTGTTGGTTGCATACATGTACATGTAGTCGTCAGTCAAAGTTAGAAACTGTCCAAAATTTATTTTCTGTGACTCTTATTTTGGCTCTTGATCATGAAAAGAATCCCCATTTACATGTGCCATTGTTACAGAGATATAAGGCAGTTCACAATAAATGTTTTGTTTCCCGTAATCCTACCTACTCGTGTATCTCGTGATTGAAGAAAACATGGGTTAACAAAGTAATTCTTTGAATATTTTATTTTCATATTTTTTAACAGAATTTTATAAAATCCTATACATGTACAAAATGAATGATATTTGAAAAATGGATAAGAAATTGGAACCAACCCACCAAACATTATTGAAGTTCGTTAAAGGAAATACAAACAATATTGTGGATGGTCTAACCAATTGGAAATGACAGATGGAGATTAGGTTAAATTTCATTTTTTCCCCAATTTTATTGATAGATTTTTCATGATTTTTCATAGCCTAAAGGCCATTGTCACTTGATTGGTTGTTTAGCATGACCTTGATTTTTTAAATACACCTGTTAGATGCTACATGTATAATTATTTATTATTAATTATTAAATTGAGAACTGATTGCATATATGAATATGAAGAAAATGAGTAAATTTTCTCATGAAAATGTAAATCCCTCATCTATTTTGATTAATTGCCCTCAAAATATAGATGAGGGCTGATCATGCTAAACAACTAATCAAGTGACAATGGCCTAACCATGTACTGGTATATGGAATTTCAATAAAATTAGTGCTGAAGTTTGTGTCCAATGTTCAGTTCATTTGGTGAGGAAAGACTGTTCATATATTTCAACTTGATACACTCATTACAGAGTAATCTAATCTTGGATGACATCAAATTGTTAGACTTATAAATACGCTAATCTTGGATGATATCAGATTCACATGATATCTTCACCTGAAAGCATCACAGATGTTTGTCATTTTATTAAACCTCACATCATCTCATGAGAGTTGTTTGTCATGACCCAGTTTCATGTAAATGTCCACACCAGAAACATAATTCAAAATATGGAGTGTAAGTTTAAAAAAAATGGGGGGGGGGGACATACTTATTATAACTTCATCATGAAGCATTATTGTCCACACTAGTGTCAGTCCATAGAACATAGTGGAGTCTAGAGCCATAAACTAGCCATTATTAGGCTGTTAATTTTAGAGTTAGAGGAATAGTTTGGCATGTTTGTACAGGTTATCTGGGAGAGCATGAGATTTGGCCAGTCCAGAAATCTTGGTTACTCTCTGGCAGGTATGGTCATCTCATTCTCCATTAGTTTTATAACCTCCTAAACTGTTGCTGTAACACCCTCTGACTGGACTGTGCAGAAAACGTGATGTACATGCGCATTCGGTGTGTTTTGATTTTTATCAACATAGGAAGCATATGTCTGCATACAAGAAAGACCATGCACCCAGTATGTGAAAGAAGTAACATTTTTTGTGCTCAATTATTATAAGAAAATAAGATACAACAGCTATGGCATGCTTATCCCATTCCACTCTGTTTACAAGCAGACGATGCTGATTGGCCAAGAGCCATGCATGTGCACGAAAGCTGAATACTGTTATTATCCCCAGTGCAATCAGAGGGTATATCTGACAGTAGGAGGTATACAATCTGATGCCATCATAATTTTGAGCAATTTTCCCATGCCTTTGATAAATAATTATTTTGGTTAGATGTTCTTGTGTTTAAAAAGTGTTCAAAATCTGGAAATTTGTGGCTGAAATGTTACTGTGTTGTTCCCAAAGTACATGTACATGTAGGATGATACAAATAATTGAAATTCCATAACCTCAAACATGACTTCATGTTGTACTCGCTCTGTATAATATAGTTTTTCCACATACACTGTACAATAGAGACAATATCAAAGAGAATTGTTATTTTGGGAATATAGTTGATTTTTTGTGTGTGAAAAAGAACCGTTGTCCACCAGGTAAATTTTTGTTGGCTAAATCAAGAACTGGGTGGGAAAAAATTACACTATACAAACGTGTAAAGAAAGGCAGTGTGTCTCGATATATCTGCCAATAGCAGATTGTGAAGTGATAAAAAAACATGATGTATGGTTCAGTAACTTTTTTAACAAATCACATTCTTCAAATAATGAATGATTGATCAGGTAGAATATGTAGTTTAATTTATTAATACGGATAAATTAGCATATTTATGATCAACTTTATAAAATGGAAGAAAGTAAGCCCTTGTACTACTGCATCAATATACATAATTGCATTTTCTTGAACTTCCCATTGACAAGATTTTTTTTTAAATCAAGTTTATATAGACAATAACTAACAGGGTCTTTTTGTTTGTAAGTACATATATGATTATGACTATATTGTTGATCGGAGACATCAGTTTTATTTTTTACCTTGGTCGCACTGACTAGTCCGCATCTGGGGTATTTTTAACTACATACACAATGTAAATTAAAATGATGAAAAACTAAAAATAGCTCCCAGTAGTTGAACTTCTTTGTGGAGCATACAGGTAAGACTGCTCACACAATACCTGTACTTCATGCTTTAATATTACTGTAGCTATATACATGTAGATCCACACACAGAGATAGGAAATTAATTGCTTCACTGAACTGGAAAATATATTACTATTGGAAATTGTAGGTAGATCATTGGCAAAATGAACAGGTGTATGTATGTACATTACCTGAATTACCTGAATGTACATGTATGAATGACCTGAACATTCACAAAGTGCATGTATGTTAAAGTTCCAGTATCCGTGTAGTCATGGTAGTGTTAAAATTTTCGACATCTGATCAGTTTTTGTTCAGTTAAATTGCAATGAAGGAACTCATCAAAATGAATTATATATTTTCTGAAAGCTAAATATTCAGGGAATCAAATTTATTGACCATTTTGTTCGAATTACTATAAAGTCTTAATTATTTGAATGAAAATGAGCAGTTTGTGAAAATTTAACCTTCAAATGCCCTCACTAATATAGTCTAAAGTATTAATGAGGATATTGAACTTAATACACCTTTCAAACAAAATCAAGGTACCTTATTTTTTTTATTTTTTTTATCCTGGAAATGATTTAGCATTTACATGTAAATTGTTGCAACATATTGTTGCATCTCAATTGCACTGCTTAAATGGGATTGATAATTCCATAAGTTATACATGTATGCAGGTAGAGTAATGACTTATTCATGTAATTGTTGAGTATATGTAAATAATATGTACACAGCTGTCAATGTCAGATGGATGAGTACATGTATACCTGTATATTCAACATACACATGTAAGATGAAGGGTATATACTGAATGAGATGCATTGACTGTGAAATTACAGTCAACAATAATACAAATCTTGGACAGGTGATAGAGAGTGTTCATAATGATGACCAGAGCTTGGAACCATCCGGCAGAATAGACTACTTTTAGCCAGAATTTTATGGCAAAAACGGTGGATAATATTTGCCATGCCTTCCTGGTCATGATCATCTCCATTGGAGTTTTTAACACAGATATAATAATCTTGCCAGTCCCAGATAGTACATCTGCACAAGTCTGAATCTTTTTGGTGATTCGGATGAGTTCTCGAGTCGTCGCGTTTATTACACAATCGCGTACATTTCATTCCCAGCGGTTGTTTCGAATCAGCGCGTCGGTGTTGGAAGCCTGCGGTTTTCGCTTCGACATCCTATGTCGATTTCAGCCTAACTTCAAAGGTAGTCTGGCCGGCGATGAAATTCAAACCAGTCAAAACTCAAACCTCGCTGCAGATTGGCCTGATGAGCTGCTTTAGCGCGCTTACTGATTGGTACGGTTTAGTGGAAACCCGCCGAGCTATTTATATCCAGAACTGCTATCGATACTAACCAAGCCAGTGTATCTATCCTAACCTATCGATTGATACACTGGCTCACGAGGATGAGATAGTAAGGCACATAGCATGTCTCAATTATTCCTTATCCATGTTGCTAAATTTCAATCATCATAATGGTTTTCACTTGAGATCACAAACCACCATTGCTTTTTACCCCTCGGCCAACTTTGGCCTAGGGGTATTGTCGTCATCATGTACGGCTGTCCGTACGTCCGTTACCGCGATATCTACAGAACCGTTTCATGCATGGCAACCAAACTTGTTACATCTATTTATCTTCACGTAAATCAGAAGCCTATCGAAAATGAGTCATCTCGGACAATATTTTGCAGAGTTATGCCCCTTTTTACAAATAAAAATACATTTATGATTTGTTATTGTGATAATTTCAGAACCGTTCCATATACAACATCCTAACGTGATACAGTTGTTTCTCTTGACCTGAACTAGATGCCTATCAAAAATGAGTCGTGTCAGAAAGTATTTTGCAGAGTTATGCCCCTTGTCTAATAAAATCCACTAATTCCTATGTTAAGTTTGCATATAATTTCTATATCATGTTTGTATACTATCACATTTAATTATTGATTGGATGACTGATTTATTGATTTATTCTCTTACACAATGTGAAGAATGCCTCCAAATCTGTTTTGAAAATGACACTAGATGCCTATCGAAAATGAGTCGTGTCAGAAAGTATTTTGCAGAGTTCAGGGAATGAAATAAACAAACAAATTCTAGTTGCCCATCGGCAAGCACGGGCAACTAACACATCCAAATGCATTGCAATTTGGACAGAATTTGGTTGCCCAAAGGAAATTTAGGTTGCCCCTGGCAACCGGGCAAAGGGCTATTTCGCACCCTGGAGTTACGCCCCTTGTCTAACAAAATCCACTAATTCCTATGTTAAGTTTGCATATTATTTCTATGTCATGTTAGTATACTATCACATTTATTTATTGATTGGATGACTGATTTATTGATTTATTCTCTTAGACAATGCGAAGAATGCTTGCAAATCTGTTTTGAAAATGACATACATGTGCCATTTAGTATACATGTACTGTATTTATCTAGCCATGTGTACTGTTGTTTTGGTGAGACATCGATACAGCTCTTTCAATGGTGTTTACCAAGATATGACAAACGTATATCTATAGTGTATGTATTTATTCCAGAAACAAATTAATTTAAGGGGAGGAAAACTTTTTTTTTTTTTCAAAGAAAGTACACTTACAATACCAGGGGTAAATATTTCTTCCCACAAGCCAATCAATTGGTAGAGACACCCTTACATTATAATAGCTGGGGTTCAGAGCCGAGGGGTTTCGATAGCGCAGCTTCATGTTTGGGGTCTAAGTTTATTATCAGAACTTGACTTCCAGTGAAATTTGATTGGTCATTATAGTCGACTAGGTGAAAAATGGTTCTTGCTATTCCTACGGAGTAGGCTACCATTTGCAAATTGTCCGGTAATGAGTGAGTCCATCCGAATCCTTTCGTCGGCAAAATAAGGAGAACCGTTGACATTAGAACCTTGATTTTTGGCATGAACGTGCATTGGGGCATTGTTACGAGCAAGTTCTGAGCTGACCGAATTCTGATGAAAATTTGATTTATAATTATTTTTTTATTATTTACTGAGGCTCAGCGAGTGCACTGTCATGCCCATCGGGAACCCTTTGCTGTATGTTTCACTGTGACATTTGAAGGTTCCCTGATACGGCATATCACGTTGGACACACCGGTTCTCGTAAAATCACCGAAGTTAAGCGACTTTGAGCCCGGTCAAAACTTGGATGTGTGACCTCATGCTGTACTACTTCGTAGGTCCTGTGACGTTTCACACTACCATGTGTTTTAGTATTCAACGCTAAAAAAATATCCAAACAACCTTTTAAAATTTTAATGGGGAAAATCTCCGGGCCAGTTTGATTGCCCATCTCTCATACATGTATTCGCTGTGATTTTGTCGGAGGAATGACCTGATGTCTGGCATACGTATCTCGAAAAAATAGTGGTGAATGTATGCTGATTTTTTTTGTGTTTGAGCTGAAAAGCCAGGCAAGCTTCCTGGGATGGTGGGTATTTTGTGGCGGCAAATATTAGGGAATGTATTCTTGTCAAGATGTGCACAGCTGATTTACTACATGGTAAAGCTGTATTTTAGGTGCCAAGACCAGTCCATGTAGCTGGAAAAAGTATGGTCAGGATTTATTTGCTGGATCCACAAGTCTCAATCTCAGCAGGCTCAAACAAATTTTCTGCAACCCAGATAAAAGGTAAATGTCCAGAGGGGCAAATGTCCAGTGGGGCAAATGTACATGGGGAAAATCTCCGGTGGGGCATATTTTTGGCCAGTGGGAAAATGTCCATACACCATGTACAGGCTGTTACTGACAGATCATAATAGTTGAGACAATAGTGCTATGTGCACTTCATGAGGGGGGGAGGGGGGGGTACTTAGACATTACATTGCACACAGACATTATTCATGGTAAAATGATTGATGAATGTGTTTGGTGATCCCGACTTTTATATCACATTTTAATTCTATCATTGCATGTATTTCTGTAATTCTGACACAATCCACATGTGTTCTTTTATCACCCACATGCCAGATGTTGACCAGTTTGACCAAATGAGATTACATGTACAGGTGATGCAAAGCTCTTGCACAACATTCCATTGTTTGTCCTGCATACATGGGGGCTGTAAATCTGTGATCTGTGGCTTAGGGAAATAACAAGGGATTAAGTAGTGATCCCTGCCTTGGAACAACACACAGTGTAAAAATATATCAAAAAACAACTAATCTTGTTTTTTTTTTACAAAAGTTCTGATTTAAAAAAATTGAACCAACCGAGCTTAACATTCAGATGATGCTGTTTGCCTTGAAACATGTCAAATTGATTCAGTGGAAAAAAATCTTGGAAGTTAGATGCAATTTTGAACTGGGCGCAGGGTATTCTTCTCATGTCTTGCATGCATGCTCAGTGTGTTACCAAAGATCATGATACATATTATGGCTGTTGAATGGTAAGCTGGAACCAGTGTACGACAGAGCCCATTTCAGGCCTGGTAACCTTTTTTTTTTTTTTCCAGAAAAATATATAGTATCCGATGGTTGTAAACCTGATATTGTTTTTTTATGAAGAAGACATTCTACATTATAATGATTTTGTGATCCTAATTGACTTCTGTAAATTCAGAATTGTCATCTGTTATTGATTATGAATGTCAAACAGGTGTCTTCAGGGCCTGATTCAGACTTAATTTGGGCAACCATACATGTTGCCGAATTGGGCGGCCAAACTCATTGAACCCAAACTTGTTATATAACATGTTCAAAATGTGTACAACTGCAAGCTGATTTATAGGCATACAAGAGATAAATTTATCATAAAATCCTACAAATAAGGACAATTTAAATCTAGTGGATTTTACTGAAAGTGACACCCTGTAGAGTTGTCATTGATTGTATGGATGGCTTGTGCAAGCTAATTCTGTCAATTAGTTGATGGAAATACTATGTAGTGGACCTGTTCTATTTTTAGTAGAATTAAGATGTATGACTTATCCGCTTTGATTCGGCATGCATTGATCTAGAGATTGACCCCAGGCTTAAGGCACTTCTGTCTACTTCACTGACACATAAGAGTTGCTAATCAGTTCTTATAGCCACAGGTAATTTACATGTACGTCAGTTTCTGTCTGTTGTACAGGTGACGAGGCTTCGGTCAACAGCACTGATATCTGCCAGATGGGGACCCTGACCGTATATGGGCAGTTGCTGGGTCACATGTCCCAATGGTAGCTTGTTGTGCAAATTTAATGATACACAAAGTGAGGTGAAAAAAGGTTGAAGAATTGTAACCATTCTTTTGAAGGTGGTGTAGCTTGAAGGCCATTGTTGCATTTCACACAATTCTCCTTGTTGTCACAGAGGTCTGCACTTGTAACCTTGATCACTGAATTCGCATTAAAATAAAATGAAACGAACTGATTAAAAATGTTAAAGATATGTACAGTGTAAATAGAGCTGTTTTATTTCAATGAACTAATTGATGTACTACTACCCAGCTAAACCAAATAAGTATGATGATCATTGACACTGGCTCTCCATACTGCAGTGAGGTTAAAAGCTCAAAAGCCCTTTCAATTAAATACATGTACATGTAGATACAATTTTGAATTGAAAGCCAGGGAGAGAAATTTGCTACTCTGGAAGCAACTTTAGTGTGCTTTTCATGTCAAAGCTGATTAGTTCACGCCCGCATCCCAGCTGGATATCCCACTTTCCATGAGTGAACAGCATTGCTATTATGGCTGTTTTGCAAACTAAATCAATTTGTCGGGAAAACTGGGAAAATCAATCATCTGGATTGAGTGTGTAAAAATTATTCAGACATTATTTGTTCCACTGACCGAATTTCTTTCCATTTTTGTGAGCAAATGTGGTCTACTTCAGGCACATAAACAGTGACTTTGAGTGAAGGTAAATACATGCATTTGTATTGGAGTGGTAAAGAGTGGCATTAGTTTCAGAGTCCCTTGTTTCAGGATAATGATTCAAATCAACAATGATGGATGATAGAATTCTAGAGGAGAATTGGTAAGATGAACAAAAGGGGTTCAGGAATTTTTCTTTTATTTCTGTGGCTTGAATTTGAAGTCCCCTTGCAAAATTTGAAATGAAAAATTATGATAAATTTTCTTCAATTAGGAAGACGGCTGAAATTTGCAATTGCAATTTTTGTGACTGAATACACCAGGTGGAGACCAGGTTTCTCTTGCTAGCAGTGAACGTACCGTCATCATCTTCCCCTTGTTTTTATATGCCCTCCAACATATCTAAAGAGTCGGATGTACATGTATTATGTTACAGTGGTTTCCATCCGTCTGTCCTTCTGCCTATATCTGGGACAGGGTGGTAGAAGGTCACTGTGGTTTAAAAACCAGGAAATCATTAAAAACTGCTTATTTTTTTGTCAGTGGATTCATTAGGCTGATAAGATCTGTTGCGTACCAAAATTGGGGTCAAGGTCACGGGCCACTGTGACCCCAAAATTGGAAAAATCAATAAAAATCACATATTTTTTTTGTCGGCCTAGATACATTTATAAGGAGATGATGTGTCATTTACCAAACTTTACGTCAAGGTCAAAAGGACGAGGTGACCCCAAATCAGGAACTAATTAAAAATTGGAATTATTCATGACAGTACATGTAGATTCATTAGAGGAAGACGTAATATTGTGTGTTAGAGGATACATCAAGGGGAAATGTGCGGGCATATATTGAAGCAATTTTGACTCTTGTTGCATTCTCGTCATGAGTTATAATATTATACCAAATGTGGGTTGATATGTGGGAATGTCAAACATAAATCAGGCCCATTGTTTTCAGTTCCATATATTACAACTTTGTTTGAAGCCTACATATGCCACTATCTTTATACAACTAGGCGTACATGTTTGTGAATATTGAGCCTTTGATTTGAGTGTATTAGTACTACATATTACAATGTACATGAAGCTATGATCGATCCAGAAAAACCCTGGACAAAAAGCCTTTAGTCACATCTATGACATCACTCATATTGCTTTTATCTTCACCATATTTAATGATAATCTCCATAAAGGTTTAATAAATCTGGACTAATTATTCATTTGGCTATTCACTGATCTCATTAACACACATGTATGACCAATAATACGCTTATGTGATTATGAAGTACATTTTATTTCCTTATTATTCCTGTACTAGTATCTGGTTAAATGTAGAGAGGCTACATGTATTTGTCTGTTTCAATGTGTACCTGCGCCTAGTACATTATTAATTAATTAATGGTTTATAAAGCTTCATGGATAGTAACCGCTAATACCCGAAGACCAAGAAGATAAAGTTCTGTGTATGTCCGCCATATGATACCACAATGCACCCGCACAGTACATGTACATGTGCTGCCAGCATTTTCGAACAATTCAAGTTTGAAAAGAAATGGTCTGATGATAGTAATTATGTGCTGTTCAAATTCTATGTGTGATTCAGTTACATGTAGTTGTCCCTGCTCTCACATCCACTTCGACAAGGGATCTTGCTGTACATAGATTGCATATACATGTATAATGGTTGTTTAATGAGTAAAATGCAATGAAATGGCTGGTTGTATGGGTCATGTACAGTATGTCTTAATCCAAAATCAGTCCAGTCAATTACACAATAAAGTGGTTGAAAATCTATTTTAGAGAATTCATATTTCCTGCATGAGATGGCTGACATATAAGGAGAATATCGTGTAACATGTGTAAAATCGTTAGAACCATTTCGCTCCATTAAGCGGTGTAGTTTGATGTTTACATGGGTATGGTAACAGGTTCCTGTATCACTATTAGTCCAGTACGGTACCGCCCAACAATCACGCCATACCCCACCCATACCGATGTCATTGTGCACAGAAAAAGATCGCTGGCATGATATCAGTCGGTATAATTTCTCTGTGATCACGTCTGTGTACAGTATACAAGTCTGAATGTACACATTACTACAATACTGGCCCAGGCTCAGCCTTGTTAGCTCAATAAACTCTGGCTTATGACGTAATACGGTTAACTCTACTATTATATCTTCCCTTCTTAAGTGTCTATTTTGTTGGGTTTAATACTGAATTGGAAGAAGTATTTTTAGCAGAGTTAAATGTATCTCTCTGTTGCTTGATCAGGATGAGTACATGTAGGTCAACCACTCGTTCCATTGCAATTTGCGATGAACATATACATGTAGGGCTTTACATTATCCTAATTTGGACACACATTCTATTTGACATGGCAAAAATTATTTTAGACAGGTAACGTGCCTAAATTAGTGAAAATATTTCAAGTCCCTGAATTTTGGCAAAATAGGTATGCTTTGACAATTAATTGATGTGGGATCTCCATGAACATTGATTCCAAATGCAAGAAAAATAAAAAAAAAAATTTTTTTTTTTTTTTTTTTTTGCGCTCTAATTTGGGCGCATCTTAATTTGGGCACATCCTAAATTGGGCACACAACGTTTAACATATCCAGGGTGTAATCTAAAGCCCTGTGTAGTAGTACATGAATAATTTCAAATGCCACATTTTTATATGCTTCAGTTTCACAGTGATGGACCAGAATTCCTCACTATCTCTTGTCTTCTATTTCCTGCTTTGAAGTTCTCTGACATCGACTTGACTGCTTAAATTAACAGTGCTGCACAGTGTTAACCTTACAATTTCCACTGTTCAATGCAACAGTCATGACAGGAGCCAGGCCATTAAAACATGTCTTTTACCTGATTTCTGCCAAGTCACGAAGTGCACGGTGATTGATTGCGATTGATGTTTGCTTTTTTTATTGAACACACACTCGTTGAGGGAACTCGATCTGTAAACTGAAAACTTTAGCCCAGATCGATCTATCCCTGGCAGTCATGTCTGAAGAGGGTACAGGTTATTACATTCAATACATGTAGTTCATCCAGGCCATGTGCTATATAATTGTACAGTCCAAGTCTAAAATGACTGAATCACCTGTTCCACCTGTCACACTGAGCTCCAACCGGAGATGAGCCTGTTAGTTTGGTTATATTTCAAGTTCACATGTACCACAGACTTTTCCCAAGTTCATTATCAGAGTACTAGTCGTGTCATACTTGCACCTGTCCCTTCATCTTCACAAGTTATCAAAATTCAGTCACCCCCAATTTTGGGGACAAAATTAAAATTGACTGTTCTCATAAATTTGATCACCCTCAGAATTTTTGGCGGGAAATTTCACCTCCTCTGATTGAATTATCAGAATGATTACGGTTTATGGTACATACCTGAATCTTTATGGTAAGTTCTCAACTTTGTCTATTATTATACAATTTTGTATATTTCATCATCCCTGATTGTTCCGAGTTAGCATGTCGGTAGCCCAAACCTGCAGTTTTTGTTTTGATATCCGATGTCGATTCTGAGCCATCATTGAACCATTCGTGTCCGGTCTATATCTGTGACAGTTTTCTGTCCACATTTGACATTTTTGTGAGTGAATACATCAGGTGGAGACCAGTTTTCTCATGCTCGCGGTGACCGTACTGTCATCATTCTCTTCCACTTTGTTTTATATGCCCGCCAAAAAGTCAGACATATTATGTGATGGCAGTTTCCATCTGTCCACTCGTGTCTGTATCTGGGACAGTTTTCATTACAGTTCCAATTTTTTGTGAGTGGATAACCCAGGGTGTCTCGCATACCGAAATGGAGGTCAAAGGTCTCTCTGGCCTAAAATCAGGAGATCATTAGTTTGGCGAGTGATAAAGTTCAAACCAGTCCAAAATGAAACATTGGTTGGCGGAACAAGTTGGGTGACTGTGCTTACTGATTGGTTGAATTTCGAAGAAACTCATTTATATCCAGAACTAATATGTGTGACGATCCTAATGGATCAATCAATACACTGGCTTTCGAGGATACAAGTACATTTACGATATGAATGTCATACAAACCAGGTATTTCTGGATACATTTCTCTTGTCATGTGAAAGGAGTGGGTGGTATGCATCTTTGATACAGGGTTATCTCCCTTTATTCCTTGGGGAGCTTTATTCCTATGCAGCTCAATACTTTGTGATTTTGCTTTTGAACACCCTTTTCAAACTACTTCACAAAGGAAACTTAAAAAGGGTTACACATGCAGTTACTGAATGATGTCACCTGTCATGCAGTTGATAACTGCAGTGTTTGTCCAGCTCTTTAGTGTGCGTTGTACAATTGTATAAATTGCAAAATTGCCTCTTTCATGGACTATATCTGAATGTGTTCTCTAATAGCTTGTACTTACAAGTGCCCTGCCAAGCTCCTGCCCTGGGAATATGGATGGATCCGTCCTGAATACATGTATGTTCATGTCATAATATTTTCCCATAGATTTCAAAAGTCCTACCTTAAAAGAATCATGTGTGCATGACAGTTGACATTGTACATGTACAAAAGTGATACATGTATATACAGGTATTGGATATATACAAAATAAACTATCTAAAATTTGTCTTACCTGTCCTAATTGTCTAATTATTGTTGTATATTTTCAACTGTTCTTGAAGAAAGCGAGGTTTTGGACAGTGAGGGATTGAGGGTGAGGTACTAGTGATAAACAGATGAGGTATAGTTGTATTTGCTTGTAGGAAAAATGAAAACTCTACTTTAGAAACATAGGTAAAATTTGAGGTCACTTTAGTATACAATAGTAGGCTTTCTGTTAGCTTAAATACATTTTGTTTGATCTTGAGTGATGAAATTAATTTCCTCAGAGAAGACTATTAATTGGGATATTGAAAACTCAAATTGTATTTTTTATATTCAACATATTCATTCATGCGACCCTTTTATTACAACTCTGACATAGGATGGAAAAAAAAAAATTTGATGGCTCAAATAAAATGATTTTCTTTTGCCTAGAGGTAAAAAGAAATGTTGTGACATCGAATGAAGACCGAATGAACAATAGGTTATATTTACTTTTTGTATGATGCATGTTTGGAATTAATTTTCAGTCCAATTTAATTATATCAATCAGTAAGGAATTTCTGACCTGTCCATGTCTAATGTTTGTGTCATTGTTCAATGTGTTCGTGTAAGGGTTTACATGTAGGTTCGAGTGTCCCACATGCATGACATGTGATCCGTGCACATAATGGTGCTGTCTATAGTTAGAGCCTGTGGGCTTCCACCTAAACAATTTTCTACTGTACAACATATGTATCCTTTCCCGCCTCAATTATTCCAGCTATTAAGCGATTTAGATAACGATCTCTCACATGACATATTCATGTTTTAGTGCAGATTGTAGATTTAAAGAAATTGTTTTCCTCTCACTCTCAGTTTTACCATCTGGAGCATTTAATTTGTGCTTTGCATGTAAATGCGATCATCAAACTGTTCTTGCTATCAATTAAGACATTCAGACAGGTCTCTCCTC
The DNA here is from genome assembly GCA_036873755.1 of Hanleya hanleyi. Lineage (NCBI taxonomy): Eukaryota > Metazoa > Mollusca > Polyplacophora > Lepidopleurida > Hanleyidae > Hanleya > Hanleya hanleyi. The sequence continues at coordinate 45,130 of JAVTVY010032930.1, forward strand.
AATATGAGACTAGACATCCCAACATGAACAGAGATACATTCATGTATTCCTGATTTCTTTCTTCATTGTTGCACTTTACAATTAGTGTTGGATGTCGTGATTTACAGCTGACATGAATATAATTTCTGAGCTTTGTATTCGAAAAGTTGTTTTTTTAAAGTTAGTGTTGTTTTTTGGGGGAATTTGCAACCAGGTCACAATTAAGAAAGTGTTGGTTTGTGGTAACACCTAAAACTTGAGTAGGTATGGAGGTATTTTTTTTATTCATACTAAAACCTATACTTTTTCTTGAAATTCCAACAATAAGTTTTGGATAGGCCCGTTTGATGGTTAGGTAGGGGTTACTGCAAAAGAAAAACTCTTTTATTTAAATTTGGCCCCATGAACAATTTTATATTAATTAATCCTCTAAAATCCAGCCCTCACAATTAGGAAAATTCTCCACGGCAAAAAAATTGCTGAGGAGAAATCAATTGCCACGGCAAAAAAGGGCTTCACCACGGCATTTTTTTTTTTGCAGTAGATCTAGTTTTGACTACGATAATTAAATGACTTGCCCAGGATGTTTTCTGGAATTCACAGATTTTTGCATTCATTTTTGTCATATCAGAAGTTCATAAAATACAGATGAACTTCTGGTCATATGTACTGACCATTGAGCAAAAATTCAAGTTTTTTGTTTGGGGTAACATAACCTTGCTACAAACCATGCGTTGGTAGGTCAATTTTTAGTTTTATTATTTTAATTTTAGTTCTCAATTGAACTTTTTCATGATCACATACTGGTGACATTATTGCTTCATGGGAGTAGAGACATGAGATGTGCGAAACAGAGAAAATATTACCATTTGTGTGGATTTGAGTTTTCCTGGTTAACAGATATAACTTCAATATAAGATAGTTTCAGGAATACCCTATATTTCTTAGATGAATTTAAAAAAAAGGTAAAATAAAAAAACCCCTCAAGTTATAGGGTAGGGTTAATCAAACAAACAATATTTTAAGTTTTGCCTTGGCTTCTTTGCAAACAAGAATGAATAAAAACTCTGATTTTCCTAACTCCTTCTGGTAAAGTTTTTGTATTCCGCCTCCAGAATGTTCAGCACATCCAACGACAGCTTAATATTATTGCCGCTTCTTGGTGTGCCGCGAACTTGTCCATATAGTCGGCCGGAGGCATTCCAGTTTTTTATTACCTCAGGTTCCAGCTATCCATTTATCCGATACGGCGATAGTGACAAAGCCACGTGGTCGTAACATGTTGGCCGATCTTGCACGCCTCAAAAAGTAAGGAAAATTTCTAGCGCAGTTTTCCACCATTGTCCGCCAGTTCAGGCTTTATGCACGACAACCTCAAATTTCACCATTTCGTCAGCATCGTCATGCTCTCGTACGATGGCAAAGCAAAACAAATTGTCACTGTCAAAACTTTTAAATACCGCTGTGCAGGAGAATGGTAATTGTAGGGGCTTACGTGGAGTACGGTAACCCCAAATGTCGGGCAAATTATATTCCGGGTAATGTATGAAAACATGGAGTATATAAGATATTTAGTGCCAGCTGTAATTAATTAATTTAAGATTGCTACTCAGTTCACTATTTCAGGTTGCCGTGCCATTCATAATACAATAATACATAATCCTAACTGTCATGACTGTATGTGAATTCCCCTTCAACGTAACCCTCACGTATTCCCTAGAGCACTCTCCTCATATGCGGTCGCCTGTGCTATTGTGACAACGAAGAAACGCCAGTGGAGAAATGCCCTGCATGCTGGAGAGTGACAGACATCCAATTGAAGATCTGTGCTTTCTAGATCGGGAATGATCGGCTGTCTGTCAGTTCTTGGAAAAGTGCATTTTGCCGACCGATGTCTCCAAATTATGCAATCAAACAACCACAGCACCAGTAGCTGTCTCGTTTATTAAAACCAAATTTATTAGCAAGAAAAGCCAGTTCAAGGAGACGTATTTTACCATCGACCGTATGTTGTTTACTGACAACAACAACAACATCACTTTACGACCCACGGCAAAAAAACTGCCGACGCGAAGTGATTTTACCCCAGCATTTACCACGGCAATTGCTGTTTGCCGTGGCTAATTGCGAGGGCTGAAAATCAGAGTCTTTTTTTGTCAATATAATATTTTAGTCATGAAGCTTAAAATTCTGTGGATTGCAATCCGCCTTTTATGATATCAGATATGAGAAGGAGTGTGCAGTGGCGAGGGACCCAGTTGGAGCCTCGCCTGCATTTTTTTTTTGTGGTCCAATTTGTTTTCTTTTCTTCCTATGCTGCTACATGGGCCAATATTTCTAACTACTGATATCTGACATATTTTCAACTTAAAATTACAAAACTATTTATTAGAATATGCATAATAATCCTTTCTTCAAATAGTAGTGTAAGTTGACTGTGTGGAAACATTCCAATTTATACCAGTTATCCATGATTAATGACATGCATCCATGTTGTATCATACATGTAGGTAATTCGACTAACTTCCCAGAAATTTTTAGACAAATCCTTCGCTGCGACTGGGTCACACCTCATTGTACACTTTGAGGCTGATATTGAAAATGGTGGTTTGAGCTTATTGATTGAATTTTGCCTAATTAATGATGGCAAAACACAACAAATCCCTGGTCACTTGTTATACAAATTGTATTGTTTATTTTGTTTACATTAATACATTGTATACATGCACATCCTCTTAATTGTTACAGCAGATAAATAATACAGGTCTCCATAGATAAAATGTAGGGAAATGGGATTACTGTTTGAACATGCTGGAGAGGCAAAGAGTTTTGCTAGCTGTGGTGGTGGTGCAGATTATGTAATTTTATGTACATTTACATGTTGAAGATGTAAAGAGATTCTGCTAGAGAGGCCAAGAAATTCTGCTAGATTTGGTGGTGAAGATATGTAATTGTAACATGTACATGCTAGAGTTGCAAAGAGATTATTCTAGAGAGGCAAAGAGATTCTGCTAGCTGTGGTGATGCAGCTTATGTAATTGTATGTACATGTACATGCTAGAGTTGCAAAGAGATTACTGCTAGAGAGGCAAAGAGATTCTGCTAGCTGAGGTGATGCAGATTACATGTATGTAATTGTACAGATCTGCTAGCTGTGGTGGCAAGGTGTTGGCCAGAGACCTGTCCACCTGTACATTGGACAGGCAATTTCAAATTTGGACAGGCAAAAATTTGAAAAATTAACATGGGGGAGATAGGAAGGACAGGAAAGTAGCCTGCTCAAAACTAGCAAAATATGATATTCGCACTGACAGATTTCATATCCTGGCTAACACCCTGTATTGTTTGGTGGACAAGATTATGTAATTGAATGTATATGCTACAGAGGCAAAGTTATTCCGCTAGAGATGTTGCACCCTAAATTCCTGTGTTTCAGGTATACATGTATGATGTACATGGTATCTCTTTGATCTGGTACAATGTGCATGCAGTACACCTCATCTAATTGTCATTATCAGTCAGTGAGTAAGTGACGAAAAAATGTATGAATTTGATGGAGTAGATAATATTGATCATGTTGATAAGTCGTACAGATACCTGTCCCATTCTGTCTCCCATTCATGCGTATGATTTGTCATGATTTACATATTATCACTTATTGTCAGGGATTCTTTCTTCCTATTTCCTGTGAGACGGAACAGAATTTCCAGTACAGTTAGAAGGTTCATCGATACGTATGATTTCTAATTTCATGGTGGTCCATACATACAGTATATATATGTTTGACTTCCTGTGTATTTCAGATTCTGTTATATTCAGAATCTCCTGGATCGGTATGACAATTGGAGATTTTTAATCTGCCTCCAAAATTTATAATTTCCTCAAGTGAAGATTAGTAGTTCAAACATGTATTATGACTGGCGCAAGGCCATTCACATTTGATTCCTTGTTTTCCATCTGCCACCCGTATATAACTTTATCTACATGTACCGCCTCCCCCCCCCCCCACCCCCAATATTCTTTTCGTTATTTTCATATATTTTCATTTTGTTTTTCTACTTGAATGCACTTTCCAAGTGTAATGTCTTCCTTTGAACGTATTGTAAAATCAGTAAAATGTTTTAAGCGAACCTCATTTTGCTCAGCAACATCAAAGCATCAAATCTGACAACGGACATATTGGAAATGGCACGAATGGCAAGATTGACAAAAATAGTATGTTTCCCTCAAACAATCGGCCGGAATTTATTTCAAATAATCAATAATGAAAAGTAAGACCTTGCCTGAATCACTTTAGATAAAAAAAATCTGATGGGAAAGGAATCCAATATCATGAGCCAAAACTAGGTCTGGCTGCCACCTACATGTTTCCGGGACATTTTCCTTATTTGGAATAAATATGGACAGTCATAGTTACCTATTAAAGTAAAAGCATTGGAGAAGGAAGATATTTCCTGGAATAATGATTCCTCCCAACACAGATCGGAAATGAGAAATATTTTGATAGTTGAGAATGTAAGATAGTAAATAGACATTAAATTCGCTAAAAGATGACAGAAACTTGGCCCACTATGACCCAGGCATTCTGATTTGAGGCGCACCATCGTGCTCCTGGAAAAAAAAAAAAAAAAAAAAATGAAAATGGTACCGTATTTCTGTACTTCGAATTCCTCTCTCTAACTCCGATTGCAATGTCTAGCAATCATACAAGTTGTCTCCCTTGAGCAAAACGGAAGTTACTTTGTACAATCCCGATCCCATAGTTTCTTTCATCACCGCATTCACTCAGCGGGTATACCATGGCAGCATGAAGCCATGATCGGACCGAGTACCTGGGAACGTGGTTCGTGATAACGGGACTTCTGTCACTGCAAGTATGGCGGGCAGTTGAGGCGGGCGACGGACCCTCAACACGAGAGATGGTTATTCTCCCGTGTTTCTTATAATTTCATTCTGTGAAGGCAACTTCTGGAAACAGGGTGAAATTGTCTACGTTTCAGGCCTGGGGTTTCTCAAGCATCGGCTGCCATGTATCACAGGGCGACGACGGAATTAGTTACATTGTACATCGACCACGTGTGGTGCACTAAACCACACTCCTAACATCAGCAAAAGCACGCCTAGACATTTTTCCATTGTGTGATTTGGGGGTGCTAATCGCACCCCTCGAGTAATGTCAGGTGTGTGTTTTTCACTCGCCTTCGCGCCTGTTGACCTTCAAATAAATTATATGTCATGTTTGATTGGGTCTCTTCTCTGACTCGCAAAATCTGGGACTGCTCATTCTACAATGTATATGTACATCATGCATAATTAACCTCCACAACTGATACTTTAGTTATGAACTTTCTTTTTTTCATTATAAAGCCAGTTGCGCACAATGCAACATGGAGAGAGAAGGTTGGTTATCACATGGACAATCCACTGGTGTAATACCTATGGGCTGTCATAGCTCAGTCGGTAGAGCATCGGCACATTTAGCCAGGGTCGTGGGTTTCGAATCCCGGTGATGACCAATTTATTCTTTCTCTCAAAAATCATTTCATTTATGCTCAGTGGCGGGCTATACACCATACAAATATCATTTCTTCTTTAGATATGAACATCTTACATATAGTGTCACAACTGAAGGTGCCACAAGAGCATTGTATAATTTTTACTCTCTCCTCATTAAAAAAAAATAGAAACAGGACAATTTTAGCTGTCTTAATACATCTACCTTATGGTATTAACTTTAATGGCTACTTGGAATGACTGCATTCTACAACCAATATTTGCATTACATGTGTATTGAATTTATTTAATCCAGTGGGGTGAAACGTGATCCGTAAAATGGATTTTTTGTTGAGCAGCTGAATGGGGTGAAAGGATGTATGCTCGTATTGTGATGTGTCCTTTCAGAAATCATGAACACGTCTGCCATGGCAGCTTGTTCACAATTCTGTAGGTTGTCTAACAGAATCTGTCCATTTATCCAGACAAATTGGTGGTCAGGATGACCAGGTGTATGATCAGGCCGGGGTCAGCTGTCTGGTGAACATCCCTTTGATTGAACAATGTACCTGTGCCAGTCAGTGTTAGGATGCCCTGTAAACCTGTACATGCTGAAATGTTAAAATAACTTGGTCAGCCAGCTGAGCTTTATTTACACACATGTGACCAGACCTACATCCTTTGATACATGCACTGTCCACTCTGTGTTGACCATACCTGATTTAATTGGAGGCTGTCTACTCTTTCAGGTTATGAACCCTTGGCCCTGAATGGCATGATAATCAAACCAGGTCATATCCAACCTTGTGCCTTTCACCACTAACTACTGGTCTTCGATATGAAGACTTCTTAGATCTTCTTCACCAACTATATTTCTGATGCTATTATTGTGAAAGTTCAAGGAATGTCAGATGATTGCAGCTGATTGTTGCAAGTAATTCATCGTTCTTTCTTTGCAATTCAGTTGTGCAAGTACATGTACATGCTACTGGGAATAGACACTTCTAAACCTACAGGGCTGGAAACCAAGATATGGGGTGGGGAAATTTATAAGGTTTAATACCCTAATGTAGTACATGTAGCTGATAACCTGACAGGGCATCACATATGGTTTGTGCTCTCCCCTGGCATGTGTTCATGTTATGGATTGTGCTCTCCCCTGGCATGTGTTCAAGTTATGGATTGTGCTCTTTTCCCGGCATTTCTCCATGTTATGGTTTGTGTTCTTCACTGGCATATGTTCACGATATGGATTGTACTCTCCCCTGGCATGTGTTCATGTTATGTATTGTGCTCTCCTCTGACATGTGTTCATTTTATGGTTTTGTGCTCTTCCCTGGTATGTGTTCATGTTATGGTTTTGTGCTCTTCCCTGGTATGTGTTCATGTTATGGATTGTGCTTTCCTCTGACATGTGTTCATGTTATGGAATGTGCTCTTCCCTGACATGTGTTCATGTTATGGTTTGTGCTCTCCCCTTGCATACATGTACATGTATGTTAATGTTATGGATTGTGCTCTCCCCTGGCGTGCAAGAACAAATTAGTCTCTTGAGACACCGAAAATATAGCATACATGAGCCTTTCAGTACAGAAAGGTGATATTTACATGTATTCGGGAGCCCAGATTTCTTCTTCATGTTCTGTGAAACATACTATGTGCATAGAAGAATAATTGCACTTTGTAGTAGAGCGTGTATGACACGCCATTTGCCTGACATATTCGCTTGACAAAGCAAAGTGAGCATATAACAGATTGCAAAATATCTTAAATATTATAGTATGTCATATTGCCTGGGGTTAAGAAACTAATACTGGGAAAACACCTAATCCATGAAAATGTTACTATGTATAAATTATTAAGTATGCTAAGTGGAATATGCTTAATTGAAAAGATCCATCAAGTTTGGTGAGCTTGAAGAGAATGCAGACTGGCAGTTCAGTACAAAGGTGCAGCTTTGTCGTATGAATTGTGTGGGTGTTAATGTAAATGTGAATTGTGTCATTTTGTTTTATTGCTGAAGTTTTTCTCTTATTGTACATTATGGATGACCCCTAATTATAGGATTTAATGCCTTTCTTGAATTGAAAATTGATATTTTAGTTCATGGAAAGGTATGGAAAAGCTCAAATAATTTTATTGTCTCGAAGTTGTGGCAACCCTAGTACATTGAAATTCCATGTTTTGGACAGAATTTCAAACAATTTGATTCACTTATAATATAAGCCTGATTATCAGTACACTGGCATACAACTGCTGCTCTGCATCAGTGTACATCTTTCTCTCATGTGAACTCTTGGCATCCTCGCAGGCATTGCTTGGTCTGTCTATATTCTCACCTGTTTGAGATCATCAGGTTAACATTCTTGCAATTTCATCTTGGCCAAAAACACAATTGTCCCTCATTATAAGGCTGAAGATGTGAGAAAAAACATGAAGCCAGTCTGATCGAGACAAGACTCAAAGGTTGCTCGATTGATACGTGTACGATGTATGTCTGCATACTTCCATATTGCTTTCTTGTCTGCTCATCTCTATCTTGTAGATAGCGCAAGGTCCAATCCACTGAACCAACCAGTCAACATAAGCTTTATGGATGCTTCATGGATATTGCACACATTTGGATGTTCCAGTTGGCAGTGATCACCTTCACTCAACTGGTTCAGAAGCTCCCAAGCAGGTTCTGTCTGCCTTGAAGTGGCACTTTGATTGGTCAATTACCAAAGGTCACTGGACACAAACTATATGACATCCTCAAACCAAGCATGCCAAATGGGGAGTGACATTTACATCTTTCATGTATTTTAATCAGACTACTGATCAACCAGATTTGTAGATTTGTGTTGAATGAGTTCCTTTTGGACATACATGTATTAATCCAGGGGCCAAGCTGTAACTACATGTAAGTCTATAAAAATGTAAATTGTTACTTTCTCGCTTGCCGCTCAGTATTAAGAGGATAGACCAATGACTGGTTGGCCCAGTCTTAGGGTAATGTGACTGAGTGAAGTTTCATGTCTGCCTATGGAGTTTAGTGCTTTAGGGAGGCAGCACTATAAAATAAAGCAACATAAAGTTGTTCACTCACTCTCTCCCCTTCGACATGTTAGACATTTTGGTAGACATGTGTGATTTGGAGACAGCTCTGTCGAGGAGAAAACTCAAAATAATTATTACATGTAGAAGTTATATTAAATGTAGGTAAATGTTGTTCCAGTCTTGCATGGGTAATTGAATCATAAAAACGTTGTTAAACCTTAGTTACAATGTTGTGTTTTGTACAAGCACTATGGCAGTCATAAACTGTGATTTAGGTGAATGGATCAGTGCGCTTTATTGGGACAGCTCAGCCATTACGGATGAACCTTTAGATGTCTCAGCTTTCTGTTGAACCAGAACTAACAAACACACACAGGTAGATTCAGCACATTTACTCAGGTTTAAACATGATTCTATACTGATCCTTGTTCTAACTCAATTTTTTCTGTTTTGCATTAGCTAAATTTTTTTTATTTATTTTTTTTTTTTATCGGCGCGGCCATTATTTATCGAGTGACATTCAGAATTAGAAGAAATTCACTTGAAGATGACATGTAACATGAGACATACATTAATTGTAAGCAATACAATGTGAAACCATGATTAATTAAATTAACTACATTATGTAGATATGTATAAGCTAACTATATAAGTATCTACATGTAGCTCGATCTCATTAACAGAATCAACTGTCAGTACTTGTACAGTATCTGCCTGAAACTGTATGGAGTAGACGGAGGTATGTTATTACCTAGATGTAATTAAGTTAATTAAAGCAACCAATTTGATAGACAATGAAACTGGGATTGCATGCCTGTTGTCCTTTGATGTTGGGCACAGTCTTGGCTTTAGCCTTGAACCCAGATAGTGATGTGTATGACGCGTGTATGACTACGAGGACAACATAAGCTTATGCTGTAATGGTCACATCAAAGTTACATTAATAGTCTCGGGGTCGATTCTGGTGATTCCTTTAAAGCAGCCTTTTCCCAACTATTACAGAGATAATTTACACATCTCCATTAGAACATGTAGAAAACTTGGATTCTTGACTGGCATTGCTGGTTCCATGATGAGCAAATTAATGAATGAGCAAACTTCATCAGCAAAGTTCAGGTTTTAACCCATGCCTGAATTTGTGTAATCAATTAATGAATATTTAGAGTTTCCATGGAAATTAATCAATTTATATATGATAGGAATCGATTTCTGAAATGTACATGTACATGCTCTTCAAGGCATTTCATGGCATTCGGCATGCAATTGAAATTTTCCTTGAATGCTGTGCTCGGTGTATGTGGGGTCATCCTCCCCACAGCGCATGCTCCATTTCACCGGCTCATTTATCATCCCTGCCTCCAAGAGCGAAAGTTGACCTTTACTATATTGCTATGACAAATAGGGGAAAACCCACGTACGCACGGTTCAGTTTGAATCTGGTCGAACAACTCCTTCAGTTTTGCCCATGAGCGAACTACTTTTCATATGCTCTGTCCAGATAAACAGGGAGAATAATCTTCAGATAATACTTTTTAACGCTAGGTCAACAGAGGTATTATGCAGATTTGAAGAGTAATCGAAATATTTGGCAAACGTCTGTTTTACTATACATGATGTCACATCCGGCGATGTGCGCACGGCCCCGAATACTGTCCAAAAATCAGACTGTTGGCTGGGGTATTATTAGACCCCCAGCGAGGTGGTTGATGTGGGGTATGAGATATTTTCAGATATATATATATCTTATTGCAATGGTATAATGAGTTAATGGTGTTTTTTTGGGGGTCATTTTTTGGAAACAAAATTACATAAAATTCAACCCTCACAATTAGCCACTGCATTCAGCACTTGTTGTGGTTCACCTCAGCTATTTTTAACAATGTGTTAAATGGGAGTTACTTCGATGCCACATGATTTTTGCTGAGGAGAGTTTTCCTAATTGTGAAGGCACCCTAAACTCAATCTCATTCATGTACCTCAACCCCTCTACAATGTAATGTGTCATGCGTTCAACATGTAAACAATAAATTTACAAATGCATACATATTACCATCAATACGTCTGCCTATGTAAAATGTAAGATTATCTGCGGGCATCTTGTTTTATCGAAGTTCATCAGTTCATTGGGTCAGGGTGTGAAATGTAACAGGAATAGATCATCTCAGCTGTCATTGTGTCTGATCTATTACCTGTCACCTATCACAAGACTTCCTGGTGACAATACAATCTATAACAGTTTATATATGATGTCCATGAACATACCTGGTTATTGATTGGTCACCAGTATGAGGTGATGTAATTGTGCATACATGTACAGTTGATTTGTGGGTTCGTGGAGAATTATCTGATTTCAAAGAGTACACGTATGTAGTACATGTATCAAACAGGATCAGGGTCACACATGCATGTAGGCTGGGATGTAACCTTTATATGTCACCATCACCTGGGTTAACTGCCTCTGTACTGCCTGATAGTTTTGGTGGTATCCCTGCTGTCATAAATATTGGTGGTCAAGATATAGTTATTGTCTACCGGTGGGGGGGCGTGGGGCTTCCGGTGATTGACCTGGGATGTCGTTGTGCACGCTGCAGATCATGGTAAGAGTAGGCCTCAGCTCCTCAGACAGCTTGTCGTAAGAAGCGACTAACTGAGGCACCCGTGGGGTTTCCGGGTGCCTCATATTCACTCACTCGCTTGTCTACAGGGTCTCGAAGACGATACTCCAAGCTTTTCAACTAAGTGTAAAATGATGCAAATATTTGTCGAGAATTTCCTCATTTTCGTATGCTAATGGCAGATGAACGTTGAACTTATTGTACTGATCGATATGTACAGAGAGGGGTTAAAGCCTCCATATTTTCACTTTGTTATTGAGATTCAAAATTCGCTCTGCATTAAATCAGCAAACAGGATCATGTGATTGATATTATTCATTAGAGTCAAAGATCAGAAAATATTCCTTTCAGATACATATACATGTAGGCTAAAAACTTTACTGGTTGAAAATATGAATAAATGAATAGCTGTCGATTGGGTGGGTTTATTCACAATCTTTGCCTTCGCCGTACAGCTGACATGGCTGATATTAGCCTTCTTTTAATTGGTCAACATTGCTGTCATCTGGATCAATTCTTCTCAATAGTGCAATCATTTGTTTTATAACTCTCTCTCTCTACAATGGCGGAGAAAAGGGTCATTTTACTGAATAATTAAAGTTAAGAATATATATTAAATTTAAGAAAAATCTGCCATAGGAGACAATGAATTTATATATCTGCATCGGATGAAGAAAATATATTCAATATTATTGCGGGATTTCTAATTTGAATATACATGTAGATTGAAAAATAGACTATCAGTACTTTGCTGGAACATTAGTCATTACTGTTACGACATGTAACAGTTTATACATGTAAGCTATGTGGCTTTACGATTTTGTGGTGTGATGTACATTTGCGTACACTTCGCCATCCATAAGATGGCTTGCGAATCGTGTTTTCTCCATTATCGCAGAGCAATATCCGATATTTTACCGGATTCTGTTCGGCCTTCATCCGGCGGAGAACAGACTCGAGAAATCTGATAAATTACAGGTTTTCATACCACTTCGGAAACAGATATTGCCTGGGCTTACAAAATATATAGATATGAATAACTTTTGTATCATCCAAGAGGTGTGGTAGATCTTCAATTTTGAAAAAGTAGGACATCACATGACTCGAAAATGGCGGGTTACGTTGGGGTTATGTCGGTAGGTATTAGCTGATTGGCTGACGATGTAACGTGGTATTGATTTCTGTAAATTCCCTCTTGCAGTTGCCGAAAGTAAACTGAAAATGGATACACATGAACCCAGGGTCAGTCGTACCGCGTATAGATGACCGAGATGGTTTTTATAAAGTAAAAATGATCGTTTTTACCTCTATTTTAGAGAGGTAGTTTTCCCCCAACCTGATAGAAAAAAAAACAGGTAACAAAACAATCTCTCCATCGGAGAAGAGGGTATCATTACAATGGATAATCTGCATGAAGAGAGTAATGAGGCTAATTAAATTTAATGGTTCGTTTATCATCACCTGCTCGCCAGGAAAGTGGGACGGGCAGGCAGATTTTATTTCTAGTTCGGCACAAGATATTTTATACGAAATATGTGTTGAAATAAATTGACAGGTGAACTGTTCAATCTGTTTGTGCAGAATAAATAAATATGATTGTTCAACCTTAGCAGCATGAATTAGCTCTCTAATCTCTAGCGAAGCATGTGAAATGAGACAGAATTCCATGCTTCTCGACGCACAATGCTAAAGCGACACTGCAGAACAAAAATAATAAATAAAATAAATCTTCAGAGCAGATGCAAAATTGGGGGCAAGCGGTGATGATAAACTGTAAAATTTTAAAAAGCCTAGTATAGGCTTGTTTTAGCTTTTGATATTCTGGCGATTTAGTTGTATGAATGCATCACCATTTAAATTTGTCAAAACATCCTCATCATCTGAAGACAACTGTACTTGTATGTTCAACAGGTATGTCTATACTGTGCATACTTTTGTAAGACTTTCTTCAGTAAAAATTCACAGTGGGAATATCAACTGCTTGTTTTCAATCCTGAATTGTCCATTGTAATCCATACAATCTTGGCTTGAGGTATATTTGGTCTCCAGTGAATTCCATACCTTTTACAAAACATGTATATTTTGATGATACCTGATCTTCTCATGCTACAGAAATGATACATTCAGGCATATGTTGCAAAAGAGAGAATTTAGCAAAGAAAATTGCCATTTATTTGCAGGAACCTTGTATATTTACGAATACATGTACATGTACATACATGTAACAGCTAGACAGAGATCTGTCACGAAGCACTATTTGCAGTGCCATTGTACATGTACATCCTGTTACCTTAATCTAGGTTATTTTGATTGTAAAACCTATTCAAACTGCACTAATTGAGTTGTACAAAAGTCCTGTATTTATGCCACTGATTCCCTCTTTGTAATTCTAGTCCCCTTGTAGGAGTTAACTTTGGCCCAATAGATTTCTGAAGTTACATGTATTTCTTATGCACAACTTATCATGTGACCAGTGCCAACCCATGAGAGATGTGTTCAATACATGTGTGCTGTTTTTCAAGGGTGTTATAAATGTTTACATCCTAACCACTGCTAGGCTAATGTATTGGTCATCCATGTCCTACCATTGAAGTGTAAAGGCCACTGTCCACCTTTGCCTGTATTTGACAGAAATACCTGGCCAATATGGGATTGGGATGTGCTCAGGGATGTAGCCTATTTGGACAGTGGTTGACCCAATTCCACTGTTGAAGAGTCAATGTTTTACTGTAGAACAGTGTCAGTTTTGAGGTTGAGTGTTTACTTGTTCCCAAAAATAAAGCTTGTATAAAACACTTGGATGAAACTCATTTGATAAAGGACAGGTGTGATAAATTGTTACCTTGCCAAATTTTATTGACCGATGTTGGTTCTGGGACAAGATATCTTTTGAGTAGACTTATTTATGACAACTTGAATTTATCTTGATCTCTTTGGCATTCTTGTCACCTAATCTCAAAAGCTGGACAGATATAAAATGAAAGGGTTATGGATTTTACACAAGTATTGGCTGTCATATACTTGAGATAATTTGTGAGGCTTTTGGGCATTGTTAAATATGGCTCTGGGAGGGTGGAGTGAAAATCTGAACTCTTACTTTTAGATTAGGGTTAAGGGAGAGGTTAAAAAACGGACTTAGGACAAAGCAGGTGAAATCTTCACACCCGAAGTCAGCTTGATTCCTGTGAAAAGTAGGAAAGACGTCCACCTACGACTGGCATCTCTAGACCGCCATTGTTGATGTTCACTTCATTTGCACAGCAAACTCAAGAAATGTAAAAGAGAAACATGTCTGCAGATCAAACCAGGCAAAAATGTTGAACCGCATCCAAAAGGAGACTGGTGCCTGGGATTTGTTTAGAAGTGTTAAGGTTACAAATTTATCTGGCCAGGTTAAAAAAAGTGGAAACTTGATACCTGTGTCAAGTTGTGGCATAATCCTGGGCTGTGAGAGGCCAGTAAAGTCACGTAATCTTCATGGGCCTTAGCTTAATCTCCCACTTGATATGCGGGAGACACGTGTAATCCCCAACTCATATACTACTGTTCTCAAGGGCTGGTCCAATTTTCTGTGCAAGGCCAAAAAACATGTTTGCACTGTAAATTTTGACATCCTATCATAGAAAAGAGATATTTAGTATTCATTCACATTCATAAAATATATACAATGTACGTACGTACATGTACAGGTGTGTAAAATATTTTGCTAATGAAGATCTGAGATGAAAGTGTATGTACATGTAGTATGGGGAGAAAGATGCAAGCAAGAGTTTATGGGCCAGTGGGATAGCGAGTACTTGCATGTAGATTAGTGGTGCATGGGCAATTTCGTTGCCAGTGTATAATGTGGCATTGGTACAAGGAAACATGTGTTGAAGGTGTGGGGGAACAGACTGCACATGATGTTTTGCACGCATTGCCCATCGTACCACCATGGAATGCCCAAGTTAATCCATCCATCCATCCACAGTCAAGCTAGGGTTAATCAGGTAATTCAGGTGCACCCCTCGAGTTAAAATTATAATTTTCCTACATGTATGTAAAAACCCTACAGGCCTGAAACAGGTTTTATCCTGTAGGCCCCCAACATCCATGACAATTAAATCCCACTTCTATCCCTTGATGCAATGCAGGCCCCCAAGATCCATGACAAAAATGGCTGGTGGGGATCGTTATACAATTCTATTAGCTCCCTCATGAATGTAATGTGACATCAATTTAATTGCCAGCACGAGGTCACTTTCTGGACTGGCACAGTCGGAAGGGCAAGCTTTAATTTGGTGTATTGGGTTACATACAGGACTTCACGCCTTGCGGCACATGCACCTGTACTGTGCTTTGAAAATTTAATTAGTTTCGTGTTACATAAGCGATGCTGGATTTCCGGATAAGTGATTACCTGCCATGCAGATGAATGAATGAACAATTGATCACGTGATTGAAAGAGATATAATGCGTCATCATGGTTGAGGTCCATTCAAATGGAGGTGAACCCCTTATGTTTCCCCTTCTTCTAAAAAATGAAACCCCGTGGCGTACCAGTGATTTTGATACACAAGAGTGAACCACCGTTCCTCTAAGATATCCTGACTACATATGGTCCTGGGAACATCATTTCATAACCTTTCTGTTTGAGATGTTTTTCTCTGTATACATTGTATTGTTCTAATCTAATTTATAATGCATGTATTCCTTCCTCTGGACCTGTTCTAACATGGCCAATAATTGATGATGTTTGACAAAGGACAAAGCTCTGTAAATTATTAAATCATTAATTGATGGACGACACTTTGACATTTCACATACACCATTATCTCACAAATGACATCAGCCTACATGGACTCTGTATAGTGACATAGACATGTTGAAGGTAGTGACAGATGAGATATCTGAGATAACTCCGGCTAATATTCCAATATCACAGTGATCCTGTGTATGGCGTTGGCACGGTAACGACTCTCCTAGAATGTTGATGGTGCTCTTAGAAGGGATAAAAAGTTCTATGAAGCTCTTGCCCGCTACTGGTTACTATGTACAGTATTGATAATGGACAACGTAACCAGCTTAGGATGTCTGGTCTGAGGTGTCAATATTCATTGTATATTATTGCCTTCTGATATTGCCATTCATCACTGTGTATCCAGGTTAAAAACTTGCAGTCTTCTGTATACATGTACATCATGGTGCAGACACTGAACTCTGGATCGTTAAATTATATCTGATCTTGTCTATTTATCATGTTTAATTTTGATAAGTGCATGTACATGTAGACCCTAAAGTTGAATGAAAATTGAACGAAAATACTGGCAATGTACATAGGATGTGCTTTTGTAGTTACAATGTACCAATACATTTGTACCTGTAATTTTGTGTAAGATTTCCTGTACATTGATGACATCAGATCTGTACAGGTAGATGTACATGTTGTCAGTTTTGTACAAATTTGGTATTTGTGTTTCTCCCCATAGCCACAAAACTACCTTGTGAGATTATGTCAGTTTTAAAAAGAAGTTCATGTAGGTCAGTTGCATGTAAATAGAAGATACACGGTTGGGTGGATAAACTTAATGACATGTCCAACACTGCTATACATCTAGGTGAAGTTACAATACAAACAGCACTGCACTGTGAGCCATCAACATGTTGTGTTAACAAACATATGGTTTGGTACTCATGTACAAATGTCAATATACAGGTACATTTATTACCCCTGTCTATTATTATATTATTATATGGGATGCCCTTTTCTGGAGAGATTTGTTCCACTATTTTGTTCCTCAGTCTGAGTGTAATAGTACCATATTGCAATACACATAATCCATGTATGGCGTATCACCGGTTCTCGTCAGATCACCGAAGTTAAGCAGTGTTGAGCCCGGTCAATACTTGGATGGGTGACCGGGTGCGGTACTGGTGGGGCTGATCAGTGTCCAGGATAATAGGAACTGTTAGCATTCTCGTGTTCTGGCACATGTAGTTACCGTCGTGATATGAGTGAAACATTGTTGAAAATGACGTTAAATCCTACTCACTGTCACTGCCGTACACATAATCCACCGTACCTGCATTCATACAATAACAATGGACAGACTTTAACATTTAGTTACCTTCTGCCCATAATCTTTTCTCCCTAGGCTTTAATATGGGAAATATTTTAAAGTGCATGTATTAATGTGGTCAATATTCTTCTTATTAGCCTGGAACTATTTAAGAAAACAATATGTAGCTTAAATAGTTTTGAATAGTTGGAATCACTAGTTAAAAATATTTTCCCACTATAACATCGGACGGGAATATTGTATCCACACTTCAGGAAAGGCAGATTTGTATTGACCATGTGTGACACTACAATGCTGACCATAGAGTTCCATTTCATGATGTCACATCCAGCTGTGCACTTATTCAATGATGTACTTTCATCTGGTGCAGGTCCAGGGTATAATCATGAAATATGGCACCGTTAAATACTGTCTGATATCTTACCCATTCAATATTCATGAGTATATAATGTTCATGTACTACTGTTAAGTATCTATATGTACATGTACCTACTACCTGTGCCATTACAGGTAAAACATTATGAGTCACGAGGCATCAGTGTCCTCAGACTTGACTATTATGGTTAACATTTCATTATCTTCATTCACATGAAGAATCGGCCAGATACATGTATTTCTTGACAAGATCGAGTCATTAGGAATTTCATCTGGAAAAAAACGCTAACGAAACTTTTATCATTCAGTGAGACAGAATATGATAACCCATAAATCTTGTCACTTTTCATTTTTTACAAAACGTGCAGCCATTTCCTCTTGATCTGATCAACCTTAATGGAGATCTCGGTGACCGGATCGATGTCTCCGGATGTCTACCTGTCAGTCTAGTTAGGTTATTGGTACAACTCTGAGAGTGTACATGTGCCTGGTTTGTTAATACTGTCTACATGTACATGTCCATTATGTGGTTTGTTAATCTGATCTACAATAAAGAAGGGTCAGGGACAGGGAACAACAGGGAATACAAATATAATCACAATGTGTAATGTATGTCAATAAGAATACAAATGAAGAAGGTAGTTTCTAATTATACTACATGTGCATACTGATATTTTGATCTTTATGGGCTAGATAAGGACATTCATCACTTGGTTGTTTTTCTCTGGTTTTTTTTTTTTTTTTTTTAATACATCTATCATAATTTAGACCTACAAGTACATGTAATGACATGCGTCCAGAACACATGTACATGTAACATGAAACTGTCAGTACATCAGAAGGTTGAACATTCCATTCAAGAGAAATGTATTAAATTTTATGGCTATACCTGACTGGCATTCATGAGTTACATGTCAAAGCTTGCTTTTTGTCTCAATCCAAGGGAATCCAAACAGATTTTTGCAACTCTACAGAAATCTAAACTACATGTAGCTATCAGTTCTGTAGATTGCTAAACTACAAGAATTTGTTAGATTCTTGTGAATTATTTTGCGGCCGTGCTGATGGGAATCGGGAATCAGATTCCTGGAGAAAAACAAAACCTGCGTGTAATTAATTGTATTGGTCGGACTTTCCTTTATACTCTGGGAGGCAGTGATACATGTACCTGCACAGGCAGTCCACAAAGAATTTTCATGGCCATCCTCATCTTCTGCTCAATATCCCCTGAAGTTTATAGATGTATAGCTAATGAAAAGTATGTTGATAAATGAAAGCCCCTTGTGCATGACCTCTAATTATGTTAATTGTCATGGTGTGTTGATAAACTCCCTTCTTGTGTAGTAAGAGCATCTTAATCAGACAGATGATCAAAGGAAGTCAGTGAATAGTGCTGTCAACTATAGGTTTAAGCTTGTATAAGCTGGTATCCATTAGTGCCTAGAGACTGGGTCATATATCAGATATTAGGGCTGAGTGACTACAGGTGAGTGGTTTACTGCTAGTTCTACCCTAATGATATACTATACCTATATCTACAGGGGACAATCTCCCCCACTAATATACTTTGAGGACAGAGCTATAAGGACAGGTATATTGTATTGTCCTTGGGCAAGATATACCGTACTGATATAAGTAAAACATGTTGTAAATATGGTACATGTACAAAAATCTTAATAAAACAGTGCCAGATATGGTAGAAATGTGACAATAAAACAGTGCCAGATATGGTAGAAATGTGACAATAAAACAGTGCCAGATATGGTAGAAATGTGACAATAAAACAGTGCCAGATATGGTAGAACTGCGACAATTTCAGCCTGTAAAATTTTAAATATATTTAGCATCATAAATTAATATTTTCACATGTACATGTAAATTATAAGATGGTTAAAACATGTTGAAAGAAGGATTCCACATTCCATTGTCTAAGAAAGCAAATTCATGAATCTTTAAAAAATGGGCATTCAGGAAGCAGAGTGCATGAAAAGGGCAGAGCTTGCATGTGACATCTCAATTTTGCTGAATGTTTGGGTTTAAATTAATATTTAATTAATAAGTATTGCACGAGTAGTGTTAATCCAAAAAACTTATGATTCATTTTGACTCAATATTTCAGCTCTTTATTCTGCCATCATCTGGAGAGGCAAAATAAAGAGCCGAAATATTGACTCAAAAAGAATCTTACGTTTTTCGAGATTTCGTGTATTATGTCAAACTTGTCAATGGAACACAAGGATGTATTGTGTTTGCTCATTGTGCACATGTATTAAAGTATCGTAGTTGATTGATTTTAGTTGATGTGATTTTAATTGTTCAGGTAAACTGAACATCAAGATCACAGTGTCTAACATTTACCAAAGGCTTTTCAAGTCTTCAATTTAGTACAGGGATCAATATTGTTAGATTGTTCAATTCGGTATAGTGAACAAGATCCGTCACAGTGCAATAAAAGTTACAAGATAGTGTATGACGTCTCAAAGCATCTTGCCCATGTGTGTTTTGCGACATCACCTTAGGCACTGGAACCAAGTGCAGATGCTGTCATGTTTTTCAGAGACTGTCAGAAATGTGATTTCAATGTCTGTGATATTAAAAAATGAGATCACAGAGAAAGGTTCACCATAATTGACCTAAACTACTAAATAACTTTGACCAAAATATGTTATTTGCTGAATACTTTTTAAACAGGGAAGTTTCCCTGTTTCTTGCGATGCTAGGTGAACTGGCTTATGGGTAATTTCGTAACAACACCCCTGCACAAAATGAGAGAATGACTGAAACTTCCGCGTCACTCCGTTTATTGAACGCGATATGAAGTAGTTCGATCTAGTTTCGAAAATTTTCGCTGAATTAATCCCACGACGAGCCGTTTCTAGGCACAGATATTGAAGAATATGTCGGTTTCGTTTCCTGGTAAACACTTCTGCTGATATCTTGTGAGATTTTCTGCGAAAGATTGTGTTTTTTCTGTAAACCGGTCAATATGGCACAAGTCGTAGTCACGGAATATGCCGACTTCATCTTCGACCCTGATAGCCAATGAAATACACCGAATTGACGAAATTACGTCATGTTTTAAGATCGGCTGAACCGCACTGCCAAAATTATAGTGCAGTCCCGGTGAGAGAGTTTGAAAAGGAGAGAGGAGGAGGCAGTTTCGTTTTCGTTCCATCAGTTTTGACACTGTGCGAGTGTGGAATTCTGACAGATCGAGGTGTGTAAAACGTTTTATACCAGTCACTTAATTGATTACTTGTTTCCCGGCGCACACTTATTAATATTGTCAAATAAATGAATGTTGCAAGTTTCCGCGCTACTGCATGATTGGAGCACATGGCATGTCTGAAAGCCGCCGTTTTGTGTGCTAAGTTTGAAAACATTTCTTGCAAGGAAAACTTGATTTATTTCATCAAGCGAATGCATCCTTTTTACTGCAATTTTCAAATTGACTGATCTTATCGTCTAGCATCATTTGTCATCTAGCAAAAGTAATGTTCTTGATTCTTACCATATCCGTAATCACAGCTCGTTGAACAGGTCAGGGAAAAGGACTAACCGGCATATATATCCCAATTGGGATAAAATATCCCAATTTGGATATTTTTTTCATACTTCCATATTTTCAAGCTGGCATATTTTGCTAGTTCTCCTGTTCGTATAAAGACATACAACAGTGGTTAATGATGGGAAGTATACCGCAACAACAACATCAAAAAGTATTGCACGTAATTGCAATTGCACAGAGAATAATGTCGGCGAGAAAAGGTCAGCAAAATTATACAATCGTATTGGCAGTTTTGTGAAGTAGATTCTCTCTTGTTTTTGTAGTTTAGATGCCGAAATTCGACATTGCCGTTTAGTATGAAAATCGGTGTAAATATCCCAATTAGGATATATTTCAATATCCAAACTTTGATTTAATATCCCAGGTGGGATATATACCCCACTTAGTCCTTTGTTTGAGCCAGGCAGTGAAGGTAAAATTAATTTTTGATGTTAATAATGGTTTTCTGTGTCTGTGATTTGAATTTTTTAGTAACGTAAGGGTATTTTGCTGTGTGTAATTGCTGAATGTGATTTTAAAATAATTGTTTGATGTACCGGTAGGGCTAAGGCATACGTGTAATCTTGAAGAAGTACTCTAGGCTACTCATAGTATTTTCTGGTTGTCAATTGCCACACTTATGAATATGAATCAGATTCAGTGACTTTACTCTTGTACATGTCTACAATAACAATGTCATTGAGCTTTGACCGCAGGTTGCAGTGTGCATGAATACATAAACCATGAATGAATGCCGCTATGCATCCTGGTCAATGTTCACTACGATGTGGACACCGACCTCGGCAATATTGTAGGTTTACTACCTAATGTTATCTTGTCTAGTTCAGATAATATACAATTTTTAATCTTCGGTGTTGTGCTCTTTATCGGGGAACGGTAATTCCATTGGGTAGTCAAACAATTGTGATAGCAGTTGAACGCCTCGACAAAATTGTTTCCATCTTCCACTGGTACCACATATGCAACTCTCATTTGCCTAGACTTTCTTTACAGTATTGATGAAGTCTCTTCAATAATTAGAGCTACGCTTTACAAATTCATACCACGTATGCAACGGGAGACACATCAGAAATATATTGAATAGGACCAATTCCTTCCCTGTTTTTTAGCAGCCTTGGATGCTTTCATTAAATTATGCTACTGTAACCTCTTTAATGACTCGACAAAAATTTAAAACAAATCTGATATAACTAGTTAATAAACTTCATGGAGTGTTACGATGTGTTAAGAGAACAACCAAATAATAATATTACAGGTGTACATGTGATAACCCTTATGCAATATATTGATTACAATTTAACTAAGATTGCTTAGAAGGTCTAAGATCGACATTGAAAAGAAATATTGGTTGGATATTATGTTTAAGTGCAGTATTTTTGTGGCTAACTTGCTTTTGTTTTTTGTTTGTCGGAAGGATTTTATCAACAGTGCACAGCTGAACATGTGACCTGAATCAATTATAATTGATCCCCAAAACGGATGAAATAAGGCACATTGTTAATAACCATGTGGTTTCAGGAACACATGCAATTATATTTTAATCATCTCGTATTTCAAAATCAATAGCAGAATCAATCACACATGCTTCGACCCAGCAATTTTAAAGAAATGTCACGTTGTTGCCTTGAACTTACTTGTGGGATCTGGAAAAGGATTTGCATACATGTGGGAAGAAAACATTGTAGTTTAAAAGAGATTTTTTTTGTATCATTTCTTGCACAAATATATAAATATGATAAACTGAGGAAATCAATAAAATGGTAATACTTTTTTTTGCCAATGTAATGGTCAATTTTAAACTGTAATTGGTTCTTTTGTCTATTAAGCTTTGGAAAGGTGGTTTTAATAGTTTGAGAGTCAAATATTATACATGTAGAAACATTTAAAATACATCACAATCCATTTCTGGTCCAGGTGTAATGGTCAATCAGAAGTCCTGATTATCATCTTCAAAAATTTAGTGGTGGTTTAATTTGTGACCTGTAAAACACAGAGATCGTTTATTGTCCAGTTATGTCTGAAGATAAGGGCCCCCCCCCCCCCCCACATGTAGCTGTACTATGAATGACCAACTTTTACATGTGAAAAAGAAAACGATAAACAGCAGAAAAACAAGACAGTAGAGGGGCTATACAAGTCTCTTGACCCATTTGGCATAAATCACTGATAGTTTTATCAGCAAACTTCATTGTTGACCGTCACCTGTTATCATGGATTCATATCAGAGCTGTCCTTGTTCCATAAAGGAAGTTACCTTAAACCTTTGTTTGAACAATGAATCATCCAAGATTATCTTCATAAACTTAAACAATTTGGGTTTTTTAAATATTGGCTGTTTTGTTCTTCCATTTCTCCCATCGCCACCTGGTCCCCACTCGCTTCTACATTTAGTGAATACATTGTATAAGAAGCTGGACAGGGCAAGAACAGCTTATTGAAAGTTCTCACACATTAAATACTGCTGAGTTCTCACTCACATTTGTTTAACACATGGACATATGGTCGAGAAAACAAGTTTTTCAAATCGTCGGTATCGGCAAACATTTGTCTGATATTTCTGGACAATTGTGGAAACATATGTCTCGAAGAAAATTATTTGAATACACATGTACCGGTGGATAGCCGCAACTGTACCATTGTGTAAAACATAGAAAGCTGACACATGTTTAACTGTTGTCGCGTTGTATGCATGCTGCGAATATTTTCTCAATTTTCGTTATCCCTGACTTTCGCTTGACACGAACAACAGTCACGGTCACGAAGCTGAATGGCTACAATGTACACATATGTAGCTCAGTTGATGTTGGACATTTGATAAGGTATTTTCTGTTACATGTTTCATGCTGCGGCAGGAATAATGCGAACGATCGATGTTGATGACATTACGGAACGGGGTGACATTCCGGCCCCTGGTGGTATGTTAGTTTGATAGGGTCCACCTTTGTGAACCTGAGTTCCCATACATACCTCCATAGCAGTGTGAACACATTTAGCCCCCTCTAGGTGGGACATACCACAGGAAGTGGCTTTTGGTCCACATGGGTCCTAACTCCTGATTAAAGCCAATGCGGAAATTGAAAAAATCCCACTTCTTTAGATATACATTGTTTACATATGGACTGTAGTCTGAAAGTACATACAGCATGAACTTGGTTATTTCTGTCCATACCATGTGCTTATGTCCTGTAAAGTTTGGACAGCATTAAAAAGAATTCAGTACTGGTAGTTGGTTTTAAACCACTCGCTGACATCATATATTGTTTTAGGGATTAAAATACTAAGAATATCTGCATTGATGACAATTTGCAATGAATTCCCAAAGAAGACACGTACCAGAAATAGTCTTCAGTGTGTGTCATAGAATGGAATTGACATCGCCCACTGAAGCATGAAAGAATCGTGAAATTTTATGTCAAATTTACGTAACATATTTCTCCAAACTTTTACTGTCATAAGCAATACCATCTTGCCTATTCATCTACATGTACATGTCCTGGAAATGCTAATTGAGATTCACTATGGGGTACATACAAACCCCCCTCCCTCCTTTTGGATACCCCCCCCCCCCCCTTCCTTTTGGAGCCCTGGTTTTTTTTCTTCAGAAAATACTGTCACAAAATTGTGATTTAGTTTGAATATATTTAGTATATTATGAAGACATTTAATAAAAAGAAATGGAATTACAAATTTCTGATCAATTGTAATTCAATCAGCCAAGTTCCATGTTACGATAGAAGTATTGAACAACATGTATACAATATTTCCTTTTCCTCAGGTTCATGGTCTTTGATTATTTTTAACAGTTGGGCAACAGGGATTGTCCTGGGAGGGAGGCTTTATCCTGAGGAGAAATTGAGGGGCAGGGAAGAAAACATCCTGGGGGAATTTTGCGGAAGGTGGGGGGAGGGGAACTGTCTCGCACTCATTGACTACAATGAAATATCTGCCCATACTACATGTACATAATCTGCCCATATCATTTGATATATACCCATTGTCTGTCACTCTGTTTTGTCCAAACATTGATCGTGAATTCTCTTCCATTGTCTATTTACCAGGTCTTGGAATTCTGCTGGTGGTGGTTGTGTTCGTGGGCTGGAGATGTACACCCCGGGGCCATGAACCCTGTCATGCTCTCTTTGGTCTGGGGGATCACAGGAGGCATCGAAGGAGGCATGGTGGCCGGCCACATAGGACTCGGGATGGGAACTGGTATGGAGGTATGTGTATAATTATAAGTATTTTCTACCTCTTGAGAATATAGATATTATGCAAGAAGAGAAATTCAGCTCTCTTTAAAAGTATGTCTGTACCCTATTTCTAATTATTCAGATGGGAAAACTTAACTTCAGGCATTTGTAGAGAGAAATTCTGCTAACATTCTGAAAATTTCCTCATTCCTCAGTTTACATGAAGATTTTTTTTCTGCTTTTAATTCTAGAATTGCTGTTCGAAAAAATTAGAAGAAATAGGGTACATGTATTTTATAAATCCGCAATTCCTTCATCTACATGTAAGATTCTGCAATTGAAAAGCGGCTTGGGACAATCTAATGACAATTTAAGTGTTGGCTGATCATTTGTAATGTGTTTTCACGTTACCTTACATGAAGGAATACCCCATGACTTAGTTGATCTAACTCACTGACAGTTTGACTGACACTACAGTAGTGCACTTATTTAGTGTCTTTTCTCCGGGATATTACTTCTCAGTGGGAGGTTTTACACCATTGCTTTGCCAACAGGAGTTTCTATGACAGATATAACAGAACACAGCTACATGTAAGAACAGACCCTGTTTGTTAATTCAGTCAAAGTTTTGAAAGTTACCAGTACCATATAGGCCTAAAAAGTAACTGCTTTACATCCCCTATTCTGTCCCTGTACCATCTGCGGACTATACTAGGAGCTCAAAAATTCATACAGCACACTAAATTTCTTTTGCTCTCATCATTTTTATAACATGGAGATGATCCTTGAGCAGTCTTTTGGACTTTATTGATGTCAAATAGACCTGAAACCTGATGACATTTTATCCCACTTCTATCCCATGATGCAATATGTACGTTCATGACAAATGGCAGGTGGGAATCATGATAATGTTATTTAAAAACAGTCTGCCCGCTCCCTCATGTAAGACGACACCAATTTAATTGCCAACGCGGAATCCCTAGACTGGTGAAGATGGACGAAAACATCCTGTAAGATTCAATTTGGTGTGTCAGGTTACATACAGGACTGCACACCTTGCAGGCACCTGTGCTGTGCGTTGACAATTAAAGTAATGACCACTCATCACTGATTGAATGAGGGATAATTCATGGTCAGGGTTTAGGTCTGTTGTCTGTCATGCTTGTCTGATCTGTGTACAGAATGCAGTTGGACCTATCTCGATAGTGGTTGTCCATTCTCTATGTGTAGCTGAAACGCCCCAGGCATAATAAGTATACATTACTAGTTAATGTCTTCCTTCATGTTGTAGCATACGGTGAAACAAAATTTTACTAACCAGAAACATGTATTCACATGCGAAGCAACAGTCACTGGGTCATATGTGACAGAATGTAGAATCAATCAATATAGTCAGGTGTTCATGTGTAGAGTCAATCTACTGTTTCAAACTTTATATCAGAAAATCCAGATTCCATCAATTTACACAATGTTTACCAATGTATGAACGAGAGAGGAATGCATTGAGTATGTCAGCGACAGTCTGTTTTGACATTTTCCATTTTAAATATTGCTAGCTGTAAAACACTAAAAACGCACAACAAAATTTTAATTGAAATTTTGTACATGCACAATCAATTTACACAATGCTTAGCCTTATGAACGTATGAGCAAGAGCATTAAGTGTGTCGGTAACAGCCTGTTTTGTCATTTCCCATTTTAAATATTGCTTGCTGTAAAATAGTAACAACACACAACATTTTAATTGAAATATGTATGTTATTTAATACTTGTACATGTAGCTTCACTGCACATGTTATTTTTTCTTTACAATTGACATGATCTGGTTGTGAGTAATGAACAGGTTTATGCATTAGATTATTCCACTTGATGAACATCCATACAAACCACTCTCACCTTTTTCAGTTGCATATACCTTCACTTTAGGTGCAACATAATTAAGCTGCACTGTTTTTGTCCCCCGCCGCAACGCGGCCGGGGACTTTAAAATGGTTCTTGCTTCTATGTTTCCGTGCATGCACGGACATGTCCGTGCAAATACTTCGCAAGCGATAACTTCTAAATGCTTTGTCGGATTCTTGCGAAATTTGGCATCTGCATTCTTTGCGACAAGACGTCTCTTGGTATTACGTTTCAGCAAGATCCGCATGTAGGTGGCGCCAAATACTTCGTAAGCAATAACTTCTAAATGCTTTGTCGGATTCCTCCGAAATTTGGCATCTGCATTCTTTGCGACAAGACGTCTATTGGTATTACGTTTCAGCAAGATCCGCCTGTAGGTGGCGCCACTGGGTCTTGTTCCAATCTTTAGTGCATGTCCGTGCAAATACTTCGTAAGCGATAACTCCTAAATGCTTTGTCGGATTCCTCCGAAATTTGGCATCTGCATTCTTTGCGACAAGACGTCTGTTGGTATTACGTTTCAGCAAGATCCGCCTGTAGGTGGCGCCACTGGGTCTTGTTCCAATCTTCTGTGCATGTCCGTGGTTTCCATTCAAATTCTTCACAAGCGATAATTTCCAAATGCTTTGTCTAATAATTAGGCATCCCTAAATGCCTAAATGCGTTTGTCATTTGTTCTTCTTTCTTCCGCTTCTCGCTGTTTTAAATTTCATGTCGCTTTAAATGAAGGACACCATTTTCTTAAATTTGCTGTCCAGTCCTTCTATGCCACATCATATGATTTACACTAAAGCTTTTGCAGGAATCATATTTTTTTTTCAGAAGTATAATATGAAATAACTGGCAGGGGAATCCCGCAGTACCGAACCTGTGTTAGTTTTGAATTTTGTGTAGTCTTAAATGAAGGACATTTCCTTCAACTTTGCTATGAAATCATTCTATTCCACATCATATGATTTACCCTAAAGCTTTTGCATGAACCTTATTATATTTCAGAAGTATAATATGAAATAACTGGTGGGGAAATCCCCGCAGTACCGAACCCCTGTTTTTTATGCCCCCCCCCCCCTCTAACTAGAGGGGGGGCATATAGCGATCGCTTTGTCCGTCCGTCCGAATATCTTGTCCGGGCAATATCTCGGTTAATATTTCATGGACAGGATTGAAACTTGCATGGACTGTGGCCAGTGGCTCGTAGTTGTGCAGCGTAGAGTTTTTTTCGTGTTCCGTTATAATTTTCAAGAGTTATGGCCCTTTTTCTGAAATCTCTGTGAATGGGTCTTGTCCGGGCTGTATCTTGGTTAATGTTGTATGGACAAGTATGAAATTTGCATGATATGTGGTTAGTGACCCACAGTTGTGCAGCGTAAAGTTTCTCCACGTTTCGCTCATATTTTCAAAAGTTATGGCCCTTTGTTCCTGAATTCTTCATGAATCGAGACTTGTCCGGGCTGGATCTCGGTTAATATTGTATGGACAATTATGAAATTTGCAGGATGTGTGGTCAGTGCCCTATAGTTGTGCAGCGTGAAGTTTCTCCACGTTTCGCATATATTTTAAAGAGTTATGGCCCTTTTTTCTTCAAATCTTTGTGAATTGGAACTTGTCCGGGCTGGATCTCGGTTAATATTGTATGGACAATTATGAAATTTGCAGGATATATGGTCCGTGCCCTGTAGTTGTGCGGCGTGAAGTTTCTCCACATTTCGCCTATATTTTCAAGAGTTATGGCCCTTTTTCTTCAAATCTTTGTGAAATTTGCATGATATGTGGTCAGTGACCCATAGGTATGCAGCGTGAAGTTACTCTGTTTTTGGTTATATTTTCAAAAGTTATGGCCCTTTGTTTAAACCTAAGTGAATGGGATATATTTATTTGTCCAAGCTGGATCTCAGTCCATAACCGATTTGAACCGGGAAAATGGCTATATTATATGTTACATTCCAAAGCAGACAACATAGGTCCTGAAGTATGAAATTGCCCCAAAAACAGTGAATTGGGTGCAAAATTGTTGTCAGTGTGGTTGTTTCATGTACAGGGAGCTTTCTATGGCTTTCATGTCAGCACACCTACCACTACCCTCAAGAAGAGCATGTCCCCATCCCCAGGGCGCCGAGCCACACCCTCTATCTCCCAAACTAGCCCTCGCCCGACCCTCATATATTGTGGTTGAGCATACATGTATATATCTCCAATATATCTTGGCAGAAGCTGAAATTTGTGTGTTGTCTGCAATATTGGGATAATTGCAACCCCAAAAGATTTCAATTTATCAGGCACAGACCCATGTTTTTGTATTTGGTAAATGGATCCCTTGTCTACATGTATATATTTTGCTTGGAATTGTTTTTCTTGCCAATCCGCTTCTGGGTGGCGCCACCTTGGGCCAAATTAAATTGCATCTCCAGACAATAACTTTTGAAAACCTTAAGCATTCTTTCCGAATTTGGTGTGGTGGTACCTTGTCTCAAGATCTGGCTTGAGAATGTTTTTCATGTTGATAGGGGAACTACCTGAAAGCTAAGTTAAGTGTTTCCAGACAATAACTTTTAAAAACCTGAACCGATTCATTCCAAATTTGGTGTGTAGGTACCTCGCCTCAATTTCTCGTTTGGCATTTTTTTTCATGCCGACACACTTATAGGTGGTGCCACCTGGGGGTAAATTTAAAATTGTTTCCAGACAATAACTTTTTAATACTTAATAATGAACTTGGTATACATGTACCTTACCTGAAGGTTTCACTTGGTATTGTTTTTCTTGTCGATCTGCTCATAGGTGGCACCACCTGTAGGCCAAGTTAACATTTTCTGTTTCCCATGTCAAGGGATCTTGCTTCAAGATCTCGTTTGGGATTATTTTTTATGTCTATCTGCCTACACATGGTGCTACCTGAGGGCCAAGGTAAAATTGCATTTCCGGACAGTAATTGTTGGACCTTAATGGATTCTTTTAAATTTGGTATGTGGATACCCTCAAGTTATCTTATGGGGCCATGTTAAAGGTTATACCAAATGACTCTATACTACTTTGCATTAAAACATACCCAGTAGTGTTCCAAACAACAAATTAGTATTTTTTTCTTGAATAATGTCGTCGAAGTGGGTTTTAGGACACGAATAGCACACATGTGGGAGAAAACGTATTGGAGCCATGACCTCTGGTGCATGACGTCACAACCTGATTACGATTGCGCCATAAACGTCATAGTCTATGACGTCGGGCGTTGTTACGAAAGATTCACCCAACTGTGGGAGTTCTAGTGTGATGTCGCTGACATTTTGACGTCACAACAGGCATTTGAGCGAGATCGTAATCAGGTTGTGACGTCACAGGTCAAGCGGTCACAGCTTTCGCCGTTTTGAAAGGGGCGTGAAATTGCCGCACTTTACTGCTGCTATTTCCAACCTTGGGCAGTTTGAAAACATACAAAAATGTAAAACAAGTCTATATAATCACCTCTACAACAATTTAGCACAAAAAAGTAGCAGATTTTGATACCATTTTGTATAACCTTTAATGATGTTTTTCCTAAGTTTTACGTTTTTACTTTCTTCACAAATTATGAATGTTTCCTTTACTAAAGATGCAAAAGGCATGCCTCCAATCGTATTCGATCGACTGTATCTAGTTGCATATGCATTCCTTGTGACAAGATGTTGATTGGTATTGCGTTTCAGAAAGATCTGCCTGTTGGTGGCACCATTAGGGTTCTTTCCGCTCTTTTCTGCTGCAAGCAATAACTTTGAAACGCTTTGAAATGTTGCTCGAAATTTGGTTTCCGGGTAATAACTTGAGCACTGCTCATCAAATTCTTCCCAAATTAGGCATGCATATACATTGTACCTTGCCACGAGATGTTGCTTGGGAGTGCGTTATCCGCTTCTGCTCAGAAAGTGACGCCACCTGATGACAAAATCTGAGATTTGTTTTTGGCCAATAACTTGAGAACTGCATGCTCATCGGATTCTTCTCAAATTTAGCATGCATTTACATGTACCATGCCGGGAGATGTTGCATGGCATTGCCTTTCACTCACTTGCACTTACAGGTGGTGCCACCTGGTGGCAAAATCCCAAATTTGTCTCCGGGTAATAACATGACCTAAGATGTCGCTTGAGATTGCATTTCGCCCACTTGCGCCTATAGGTGGCGCCATCAGGTGTTAAAATCAAAATTTGTTTTCAGCTATTAACTTGAGAACTGCTCATCGGAATCTCCTCAAATTTAGCATGCATGATTGCGTTTCGCTCACTTTTACTTACAGGTGGTGCCACTTGGTGGCGAAATACCAGATTTGTTTCCGGGTAATAACTTGGGAACCGCTCGTCAGATTCTTCTTAAATCTGGTATGAATATATCGTGACATATGATGTCGCTTAGGATTGCGTTTCGCCCGCTTGTGCTTACAGGTAGCACCACCTCGTGTCGAATCTAAATTTGATTTCGCTCATCAGGTTTTTCTCCAATTTGGTATGCAGGTACATGTACCATGCTATGATATGTCCCTTGAGATTGTATTTCACCTGCTTTTGCATACTGGTGGCGACACCTGGTGGAAAAAACTGAAATTTGTTTCTGGCAATAATTTGACAACTGCTCATCGGATTCTTATCAAATTTGGTATTCATGTGTCATAAGATGTCACTTGGGATTGTGTTTCGCACACTTGTGCATACAAATCTAAATTTGGTTTCCGGGCAATAACCCCGGCTCTTCAGATTCTTCCCAAAGTTTGTATGCTGATACACCATGTCATCAAATGATCCTTGGGATTGCATTTCGCCCACTTGGACCTACAGGTGGCGACACCTGGTGGCAAATTTAAAATTTGGTTTCCGGACGATAGGTTGAGGATGCATTCAGCTTCTTGTCAAATTTGGTTTTCCTAATATGCCTTGAGATGTCACTTGGGGTCGCTTCTCGGTTACATACATGTAATTTCCATGCTTCATTGCATGGAAGCTAATTTACAGAAGCAAAAAATGTTCAGTCAACCGTTCTAAGTTGATTTTAAAACTTGGGAAGGCAGAATTAAGACCCTCTGCATCCAACGCCTATGAAGTATAGCAGTTGCCTCCCTCATGTATATCCCCTCGAGACCAACAATGCTAAAAAATATTGCTGCCATTTCGGCGGGGGACTTGGCATCCTCTGGCTGCTTGTTATTTGTTTTTTTGTTTTTTTCACGTTTAAGTTTTTCCAAGTAAATGATTCTAAAACAGAAGATAAGTGAACTATTTGTACAAGTATGTTTGAATGAATTTCTAGTTTCTTAATAAATATCTGTGATTTGCAATTACAATGAAAACACTTTTGTTGAGAATGATTTTAACTGATGTTTATTGTTTCTCCATTCATTATAGGTATGATGTACCCAGAGTTCAATCAACGGCGTCCACCACCGTCATACGCGGCGTCGATGCAGGAGTACCAGCAGCAGTTAGTTCTGGCCCAACAACAGTACATGGACAGTGTAAACACAGACAATTACAGTCTACCCAGCTCTCCCCCTCCCACATACAGATCTCACGTCAGTGTGAGGCCCGCTATACAGATCACCTTCCCTCCAAATCAGACAGGGCAGTACCCTAGCTCCCGTCCACCAACATATCGGTCTCACACCAGCACCATTGGACCTCAGACCCATCCCAGACCAGCCCTTCCTCTTGATCAAAATAATGATCCATCCACTGCTAACGAGCCTGCACCGGACAGGTCAACAAATGTCAGTACTGTCACCCAGGTGGCAAGGGATGGGTCTAATCCAATACCAGCGACAAGAGATGATTCTAGTGCGCAGCAGGCTGCAGGTATACCACAAACTGTCCCGCATTCTGAGGGAGTGTCTGGTAATAGACCAGTAGCTAATATAGTTCCGGCTGTACAGAATAGAGTAGGCTTAACAGACAGTAGTAGCGTCAGTGGTAGGCCTTGTGTAAATATACATAACTCATATGGTGCTCAGTCTGGGAATAATTCTAATAACTTCTCACCCCCTCCTGCAGAGGGCGCCACTGGTCATACATCGACCAATGGCAGTCCAGAACATGTGTCCAGGGGTTCTTCTAATGGGCACAGTCCAGAGTATTCAAACAGTGTTCATCAGTCACCAACAAGTTCACACGGAGGTGAAGAGTCTGTCGTGAACTTGTTAGACACCACCCTCAGAACATTTGAGGAAGTAACGAACTCTGCAGATAATACCGAACTAGACTCCACGGCTCAAAGCTGTG
Source organism: Hanleya hanleyi (assembly GCA_036873755.1). Lineage (NCBI taxonomy): Eukaryota > Metazoa > Mollusca > Polyplacophora > Lepidopleurida > Hanleyidae > Hanleya > Hanleya hanleyi. The sequence continues at coordinate 78,586 of JAVTVY010032930.1, forward strand.
GTATAGCAGCACAAAGTAGATCACCAGACAACAATTTATCACAATCATGTGATGTAGGTACAGACCCGTCTCACAGTTCCACTCCGTCGGAGCCTCGCACAAACAAAGTCACCTCACAGACTCCATTATAATGAAGAGCACCGACACCCCGGAGCAGGGGTGGATAAGAAATAGTGCATCTTATGTGGATAAACTTTGTTCAGTTTAATAATGTTTTCACAACATGAATATATATCTGACCAATGAACACCCGGACAGGGGAACCTTATTAGGGCATCATGCTTTACATACATGTCTATGTATTAGTTGTGTTTTTTTACGGTACTATGTATTGCATGTTGAGTGTGCAATCAGCTTGTGTATTAAGTATGGTCTGACTGCTAAGATAGAATAACCTCAAGGGACCATATGTGTATATATAATATATTATGTACATGTGAATCTGTGTGTGAGATATCTACATGTACTAGACTCATGTAATCATTTTCAATATTGTTACTGTACATGTACTATAAGTCACCGCCTCGCTTCAGTTTCTGCGTACCTGTTCTTCCTCCAGGTATTCCCAGGGCTATTCTACACAAATAACATGTGTAACAGGTCATAGCTTACAGCATCCACAAACTTCACTGAAGGTGGGGACCTCCCAAGATTCCACAAATGTTTCGATGAAAACAAAAACAGTTCTCTATGAACACGTATACTCCTGACGTGCAAGCCATATGATCTCTGGGGCCGTGCAGTTACTTGGAGAATGTGTGGACTTCCTGTTAAAAACATGCAAGCTATTTGCTGGAAGAGATTTGATATTATTTGCTATATTAATCAGCATGATCTGCCAGGAATGATCTTTGTCATCTAAACATGTACATCTGACTAGCTAGAATTACAGGTATGAATACAACCCATCTCCATGTGATCAACATTAATGCCATGTTATCCTCGTCAAAAAATTTATACATTTTACTCTGTCATGCAATCACAAATAGGGAAACTTACAAGTTCATGTTATAAACAAATATTTAAGAGCTTTTAATAATATTATTATCAGTTTTGTGACTGTTGAGTGGTCATGATACTAGGAAAGATACATTTGGGGTTCTATTAATGATGGTATGGTTTTACCAGCCATAAAGTATTTGTTACTGATACCAGAGTGTTACTGAAACAATGCTATTTGTATCGCTGTCTTCGGCTCTCTTCTTGAACTTTCATGTAAACCTTGACAATTTTAATACATTTATAAGATAAAGAGGGAAGCTGAATTGAACCCTTGTGTATTCCGACATGGTGCTGTATAAGGACAAGACTGAAAATGTTACAAAGCATGATTCGCTTCGATCCTTGTGCTTCAGGGACTTGCTAAAATAACAGATACATGTTCATGTAGTGGACTAATTCATACAACCAACACCTGCTGCTCATTTGGTGAAGCTCGTCAAAGGCTGAGACTATTGCATATGTTGACTCCTACCAGTACATTAAAACTTGGTTCAACATTGTATTTACATGTAGGCTTTGTCATATTCGTCAAATAGTCATATCATGGTTAAATAACTGTCTTTCATGTTCTTGTAAGCTAGGCGATACTGAGAAGAAATTGATCTGTATTTTTTATCTTCCATGCTCATCATAAATATTTGAGCGACCAGCTTGCTAACTTTTAAATACATGTATATGGTACCTTCCATTACCATACATGTACATGTAACATTGTTTTGTAGCCTTAAATTGATCTTCCAGACTTTTACTCTCAGCGTTGCTGCTCGCTGCTGAAGTTTTACATGATTTTAAAAATCTGTTAATCTTATTTAATCTTGCTTCAGCCTTATACATGCATATAGGTGAGATGCAATATTGAACTCATCTGCAAGATAAATGCTTATAAATATGTGTGGGTTCTTTATATTGGTCCATTTATAAATATGTGTGGGTTCTTTATATTGGTCCAGAAGTACGTAAAACGTTTTGAAAATTTATGTGTATGCATCAGTGCCTTTTAATGTTTGTTAATGTTCTGTTGTTGTTGAAAGAATTTTGCTCGATATTATTGACATCGTCATACCTTTTCACTGTCCTTTCGTCTATACATGATTAAGTGTTCATATTGTTTTACATCACCCAATGCCTAGACACATTGTACATTAATTAAGCAAACACAATGTCATGAATGTGGTACATGTATATATTCCAGTATTCTTCAGACAAGGGAGAAAACTCTGAGCTTGATGTTTTCTTACTGCATTATGCCCACTTCAGTTCTCACCATCAGAAACTACCCTTCCTTACATTTGGTTCCACTACCCCATCACGAAGATAGCTTGCGACTTGGAGCTATGATAGCACTCCATCTCCAGCTAACCAACTGCTACTACAGACTGTCCTGAGTGGGGATCGAACACCCGACTCTCGTGCCGACAGCCAACCTCTCTAACCCACTCGGCCACCGAATCACTCTACAAGAGACTGTCTTTAAAGTCTATTAATTCTTCGCATACACTTCGCACATGCGCTTGTTTTACCTAGAAGAACTATGACGTCATCTGGTTTGTGTTTGATAGTTCCTGCTCTTCTCCCCTGCATACCGCTCTTCAGTGTCCGAGGGAGAAATGGGTATGCGGTAAATCCAGGAAGCGAAATGTCACCCGTTTTAGTACTGAATAAGTAACATGTAGTCTGTTATATGTCTCGCTTGACTCCTCTTGGTTTGCTTTCATACCTGCGACTTGATCATCTCCATTGTTGTGGAGCGATATCTGTTATCTTCACCATGTTCTGTCCCGTCTTCATTCGATGAAGTGGAAGTTCAAGAAATCCAATGAATTTAATTCTTTTGATACTACTTTCAAAATATTTGCTTCCTTGTTTTGAAAGCAATACAACATTTAAGAGACATCGTAAAACATTAATTTTGAACAAGCAGGGCATCTCACAATCTGCAAAATGGCAGCTGATGACATGTCTCAATTTTTTGGCTTACACTATCCACATGATATTTATTTCTGTCAAAAGTAGAGTCAAAATGGATATGGTCACTCCCAAAGTCTTGTGCGTGTAGGTGTGCTGATGGTTACAAATTGCACTTTCCTGGTTACAAGTGATGGTACATGTATATTTTAAATGCATTCTTCAGCAGTGAAATACCGTAAAGGAAATGTGAAGTCAGTATTCATGTACATGTAGGACAACTGTCAACTACCTTTTATTCTGTATGTGACTCACACCATACCGGTACCGGTATTCTGTTAAAGTAATCTGTCGTTTGATTATATTCTGCACAATAAGTTATAGACTTTAGTTGGTTACATGTAGTGCTTATATTGCTGACTGATAAAAGCAATATTTTGTTCTGGTCTCCTGCACAAGTGTGTGGCATACAGGGTGTTGCAGCATTACATGTCCTCTGCTTTAAACTGATCATGGAACACCCTTACGACTGCTTCATATCATGTCTTTGCCTGGGAATTTTCATATTTAGTCCATTTTCAGTTCATTTTTGTCCTCTATTTATTATCTATAATTATGCATTGCATTTTATTTTGTTTTTCACCATGTTTTATAACATATCATGTTTACTGGTATCTAGTGAATCTTGTATTCATTATTCCATTATTTGATGGATGTGTGGAATTATTTGTTAATGCAAGATGTTTGCATTCAGCTTATATTAATGTCTATGGTATAGTGAGCTTAATGTCTATGGTATAGCCAATTATTGTCGATGGTATAGTCCGTTATTGTCGATGGTGTAGTCAATTATTGTCTATGGTGTAGCCAATTATTGTCTCTGGTGTAGTCAATTATTGTCTATGGTATAGCCAATTATTGTCTATGGTGTAGTCAATTATTGTCTATGGTGTAGTCAATTATTGTCTATGGTGTAGTCAATTATTGTCTATGGTGTAGTCAATTATTGTCTCTGGTGTAGTCAATTATTGTCTATGGTATAGCATTATTGTCTATGGTGTAGTCAATTATTGTCTCTGGTGTAGTCAATTATTGTCTATGGTGTAGTCAGTTATTGTCTATGGTGTAGTCAATTATTGTCTATGGTATAGCCAATTATTGTCTATGGTGTAGTCAATTATTGTCTGGTGTAGTCAATTATTGTCTATGGTATAGCCAATTATTGTCGATGGTATAGTCCGTTATTGTCGATGGTGTAGTCAATTATTGTCTATTGTATAGTCAATTATTGTCTATGGTATAGTCAATTATTGTCTATGGTATAGCCAATTAATGTCTATGGTATAGCCAATTATTGTCTATGGTGTAGTCAATTATTGTCTATGGTATAGTCAATTATTGTTGATGGTATAGTCAATTATTGTCTCTGGTGTAGTCAATTATTGTCTATTGTATAGTCAATTATTGTCTATGGTATAGCCAATTAATGTCTATGGTATAGTCAATTATTGTCGATGGTATAGTCAATTATTGTCTCTGGTGTAGTCAATTAATGTCTATGGTATAGCCAATTATTGTCGATGGTAGTCCGTTATTGTCGATGGTGTAGTCAATTATTGCCTATGGTATAGTCAATTATTGTCTATGGTATAGCCAATTAATGTCTATGGTATAGTCGGCTTAATGTCTATGGTATAGCCATTTCCTTGTGGTCAGGAATTTTCTACAGGAAACAACATGAATAAATATTTTGTGAAACAATTAGTTCTTGTGTTGTGTATACAGTGTATTCAGTGAAGGTTCCAGGCAGCCATCTGCAGATATTTATTACTCTATTGCTTCTCTACATAATCACCGAGTTTGGGTAGATTTTATGAACGGTGGAGTTTATCTTGGAAATCTGCATGATGGTAAAGCTTCATTTAAAATAACCTGGCTTTACAGTAACTTAGATATGGTACGTAACTTAGTTATGATACATCGGCAAGGCTTCCTAATAGTTCGCATGACCAGGGGCGGCACACCCTCGGTTCAGTCAAAACTGTCCAACTAACAAGCAGATTTATTGACCATTATTCAATGGAACCAGATGATTATTGGACTTTTCAGGCTAATTACGTAATAAAAATGGGCACCGGAACTACGATTCTATAACATACCAGTTTACATAAACTCTTCTCCCTGGAGGCCCTGAAATAATAAAAGTGAAATACATATAGCTAAAGCATGACCTACAGGAATTTTAGCTGAGCATATTTACAAATGTACAGTTGTCTGCTGAAAGAGTATGCCAAATTTAAGTGGAGCTAACATTGACGTATTTCTAAAGGCAGCCTTTAACACAAGATATTGACCTTTCTGAATAATTAGCTAGTGAATACGTAATGAATATTTGAATGAATATTCTAGAATACTCCCCTCGTATGCCAAGTTTGGTTGAAATCAAGGCATTCATTACAAAGAAACAGACTGTAACACTAGATACCGGAGACCTAATTAATATGCACAATGCAAGGATTCTGAAACCCCCTCATCGAGCCATATTCAACAAAGTCCTAATTAATGTGCTGAATGCAGCATACTGCAACATCCCCCTCAGACTATGATTAACAAGTTTGCCAAGTTTCAGAGAATCGGGACATATCTCTAAATTACTGTCTTTAATGCACCATATATGCAGGTCATTTCAGGCTAATTATTCCCAATTAATATGCACAGAATGCAATGATTACAGAATGCAACGATAGGCCTACTGTAATATCCCCCTCGGGCCATGTTGGAAAACACAAACCAAGATTGGAAGGAATCAAGTTATCTCCATAGGAACAGCTCTTACTGGAGAATATTCCAGAGTACCGGTACTTGAATCCCTCTGATAATTCAGTCTTTTAACAACACTATTTAGATGTCAATTCCCAAAAATATTCTGCCTATTTTCAGCCCTCATTGTTCGAAAATGTTGGCAATTGGATTGTTCTTCAAGATGTTGGCAATAGAAAATGCCATTTAAGTTTTTCATATGCCTATCAATTTCGACAGGCTGTATTATGGTATGGCATCATCTGTCCGTCTATCCGACGTGCCATCCGTCCTTTGTGCCGTCCGTCTGTTAACCTTTCTTCTGAATGTAACACAACAAAGTCTTGCTGGATTCTTTGCAAATTTGGCACACATTATCTTCACCATGTGAAGATGTGCATGTAAAAGTTTTGACCCAATCCAATGATTTCTTCCTAGTTAAGCCCCTTAAGATGTCCTCTGTTATGCCCCTTGATTGTTGAAAAAAATACTTCCATCTGATATTCTTAACATGCAACTTAATTATGTCGAGGTCATCTAGGATTCTGAAACACCATGATTTCTTCATCATAAGGATGGCCACGATTTTCATGAAACCGTTTATCATAATGTGCTGTATGATTTCCTGAATCATTTATTTGTAACAGGATGATCCTGTTACTATCACATCATCGAACCTGTTTAATTGAGTTGAAAGGCAGTCTAAAAGTGATTGAATTCTTAGAGGGATGAGCTTTGATTGAACCCATCCACTGCCCTCGGGGGCATGTCCCCACCCCAGGGGATCTGAACCGGCCCTCATACGCCACAAATTAAGAAGTGAAACCCACATGAGCCGACCCTTAAGAAGTGAAACCCACATGAGCCGACCCTCGTACGCTACAGATTTCACTCCATGGCTCATTCACCCCCATGGGTTAGTATAGAGAGATCGTGTTCCCTTTCTATACTACTCATCGCGCATGCGCAGTTGACCCATTCTACTGTAGGGTGCAAGCCTGGCCCATGGAATCTCGGGTAGCGAAAACCCCAGATCTGTCGGCCCACCCTATCCCGCGCCACACCTATAGGGATAGGGAGATCGCGTGCCCTTTCTATACTACTACTCATCGCGCATGCGCAGTCAACCCATTCTACTGTAGGGTGAAAGCCTGGCCCATGGAATCTCAGGTAGCGAAAATCCCAGGTCTCTCGCCCCAGCCTATCCCGCGCCACACCTATGCTACCCACTGTGCAGTGATTAAAGTAGAGGAGGAGTCGCTGTGCAGTGAGTAAAGTGGAGGAAGAGGAGGAGTAGGACACGCCATGGATTATACTAGGGAGATTACCATAATTGACTAATCAGACCTAAGTAATATGTGCAGAATGCAATGATTCTGTAATATTCCCCCTCGGGCCATGGCGGACCTGTTCCTACGAAGTAGGCTCTCATTTGCAAATTGTCCGGTAATGAGTGAGTCCATCCAAATTCTTTCTCCAGCAAAATACGGAGAACCATTGACATTCGAACGTTGATTTTTGGCATGAACGTGCATTAGGAAACTGTTACCAGCAAGTTCTGAGCTGACTTACTTTTGATGAAATTTAGGAACTAATCCAGGCATTTTTTAGGACACCTGTCGAATACCGCGAAACCGGAAACCCGCAAAACTGGAAGTAAACTTTCTGCACAAAACCAATTCGCAGTGGGCTTAAACCATGCTAAAATGGCGACCTGCATGGATTTCGTCAAGAAGCATGATGCGAGTGTGAAAATTTAGTCTCTCCACCTGCTGTACATGGGAAATAATCAATTATTTCTAAAATAAATAATAAAGTCCATTAGATTGATTTTAAGTAGTTTTGGTTTAGATTTTAGCCGACATTCAAATTGGTTTGTCAGTATTTGGGCGCAGATACCGGTATCAAAACCCATCTAGACTACTGCCTGCCTACTTAGTTGGCCTATAAACCTTGAAATTGGCAAAAACGTGTCCTAATTCCTCCCAAGACCTACTTCCTAGGTCCTGTCACACTGTAGGCTCTCATTTGCAAATTGTCGGTTAATGAGTCCATCCGAATCCTTTCTCCGGCAAAATAAGGGAGATCCGTTCACATTAGAACCTTGATTTGTGGCATGAACGTTACCAGCAAGTTCTGAGCTGACCTACTTTTGATGAAAGTTTGACCTACTTAAGTGACATATAAACCTCGAAATTGGCAAAAACATGTCCTAATGCCTCTGAAGACCATGGAAATGTGCTTAATTAGGTCAATTTCAGTGTGACCTGACCTAATTGGGTCAAGGTCAATGTGACCTACTTTCTGACCCAATTTCTGACCTAAGTGACCTAGCAAGTTCTGAGCTGACCTACTTTTGATGAAAATTTGACGTTAGTCACACTAGGCTCTCATCTGCAAATTGTCCGTTAATGAGTCCATCCGAATCCTTTCTCCGGCAAAATAAGGAGATCCGTTGACATTAGAACCTTGATTTGTGGCATGAACGTTACCAGCAAGTTCTGAGCTGACCTACTTTTGATGAAAGTTTGACCTACTTAAGTGACTTATAAACCTCGAAATTAGCAAAAAGATGTCCTAATGCCTCCTAAGACCATGGAAATGCGCTTAATTAGGTCAATGTCAGTGTGACCTGACCTAATTGGGTCAACATCAATGCGATCTACTTTCAGACTCAATTTCTGACCGAATTAGGTGACCTAGAAACCTCGAAATTGGCAAGAACATGTCTCAATGCCTCCTACGACCCAATCTCAATATACGGAATGTTATATCTGATTTCAGGCCTATATAAATCCCATGTGAAGTTGAAACTACATTTGTTAGCAGACCAGGTGGCTAGCTTGTTGAAATCACGCCCACAGTAATTACACTCCGTAGCATGTGTAAACATCATCGGGAAACTGTATCCAAATATGGCATCATATACTGCATGGTAAACCATGAAGATCAGCGAGTTTACTCCCGCGAAAAGTCTGGCTTTGTTAGGGAGTAGAAAATATCAAGATTGTGCCGTGCGAAGATGTTAATCTCCGTGAAGTAAACGTCAATCATTGTCAGAGAGAAAAGTCAGAAATTGTCATCTCAGAATATCGACGAACATTTCACACAAAGTTTCCATAGTGTTACGTCTAGATGGTATTCCCCTGATTTACCATCTTGGTTTACCTAGATTGCCTGCGACCATGGAAATGGTCAGTCTTAGGTCAAGATACAGACTTAAATCATATCAAACCCTACTTAATAGGTCCTGTGATGTTAGTCACACTCCCGTGTTACCAATTTAAGGAATCCAGTCATAACCTCCAAGAAATGGCCCTGTACAAACTATAAGGTCTGATTTTGTAAAAAATTAACCGGACACAAGACTTTCAAGTTTGACAAAATGAGAGCCAGGCTCGAGTCATTACCGACAAAGCCCAACTTTCTTGTTTCCAGCTTTGTCAGGTTAGAGGGAAACATCTAGTGTTTGTGCTGTCTGTCTGTCAGTCTGACACCTTTTCTTGTCTGCGCGAATGCAGGCTTCATTGGAATGGCCTCATCTGATTAGGTGATGGTGTGTGTGCATGTGTGCGTCCGTCCATCTAGTTGTAAATATGTTATACAGGCATTGTCTGCAAGCTATCTGGAAAACTACAGGACGGAATTGCACTAAACTTGGATGGAAGCTTCATTGGAATGACCTCATCTGATCTGGTTTTGGTGTGTGTGCGTAAATACGTCCTCGCCCAAACCATCCGTCAATATCCTAGCACATGCATATACAGGCCTTTTGTGCAAGATATCTGGAGAACTACTGAATGAAATTTCACCAAACTTGGATGGAAGTATTTTTTTTGCATTATCGCAAAACAACAACAGTGACACCAAAAAAAGATAAATGTCACTGGTCGAGCCTCTTAAATGCATCTTCATTTTATCCAGCCAATTTCTACGTTCCCACTTTGAACCTGCCTTGATTTATCTGACCCCTTCAGCGTTCAAAATCCGAGGTGTAAATTTCACCAGCTAACGACAGAAGAACCAATCAGAACGTACACATTGCTTGCGAGTGAAGTCACAGAGCGACATCATCCTCTATTAGCGGCGTCCTTCCTCCTAATATGGTGCCCACTAATTAGGTCAGCCAATCAATAACGCTCTTGTTCGACCCATTCTGAATTTCAAATGTTTTCGAGGTCAGTGACGTCTCGTGTCTATTTATAAGTTATTTGAACATTGAAGGGGTCCAGATATATCAAGGGAAGTTCGAAGTGGGAACGTAGAAATTGGCTGGATAAAATGAAGATGCTTAAATGGACAACAAAGTCAAATTTCAATTTAGATGATTTTCTGCTGATTTTTATTTCTGGATTTTGTTTAGTCGTTGATAAACCCCAGCTAACATAACAGTACATGTATCCTACACAATTTTGATTATGTCATCTGAACGCGATAAAAGTGTTCGTATGATCTGATGGAAGACAAAATCTCATATTTATAACAAGTACATGTACAAGCATGATGTTAACAACTATTAATAAAAGCACTGGATTTTATGATACATAGGTAACAAGTATGATATAAACAATATTCAAAGGGTAAATACGTAAAACCTGACAAAGACAGTAGTATATGCAGCTGATGAGTACATTTTACATTCAATTAGCGGAGTATATATTGCCATCAGTAATTGAGCAGTTTTCATGTAAAATCTACCGAACCAATCTCTCCACTATAAAAGCTGTCATTTTACAGAACAAGGATGCAAAATTATATAGAAAAACTTCAACATGTAAGAAACAACAAATTACAATTAATGTAATATTCTTTATACGGATATAATAATACAGCTAAAATAACATCAAGCACAAACACAAAGTAGGCATTTCTAATACAAATTTGTATATATATGCCTTTAGAGTAACATTATTATTGTAATGATTTACAATTCTCGATTATTAAATAATGATTTGGTATGGAGTTCCAATATCTCCCCGTGAAGCACATGATTTCATAACTCTTGACAATGAACCAATCATTTGGTATTCGTTGTAAATATAATTCTTGGACACCTACTTCAACAACAGGAATGTATTCTGAGACAGTAATTTCACCAAAACAGAATGACCTGTACATGTGTGATCTGTTGTGAGAAAATACATTTTCACTGACTGCTTAAGCCCTCCTATACATGTATATTAAATACAATGAGCCATGTTTATGAAGATAATGCATACATCTCTCAGTAAACAAAATAAAAGGTTGACACATATTGTATACAGGAGATGAGTGCAAAGTATAAACAGTACATTTATAGAAATGACAGCGATGATTCACAACCATGGAGAATTAAGACTCTTCAGAGCAAATTAAGATTATTGAATTTAACATCAACTTGATTTTCCAACCAATGAATATTTCCCACCCCAGTCCAATATGAAAATAGCACATGTATAAACATACCACATGCTGATCTAGTACATGTATAATACACATGTTTCAAGATGGTGAAATCAGTGAAAGTCTCTCCAGATTCAAAGTGGCAAATAGCTGCATCACGTGACCTATGTTAGTAGGGCATGTAGGGTGTTTGAATTATTCGAGCATTTAGTACCATTTAGTGCTGGCAGCTACAGTAATCCCTCGAATAATTCAATCACATACCCCGATGAAATATGGCGATGATCAAATTTATTAGACCAGGAAGTTGATAATATTGTTCAAAAAATCATGCATATAAGCCATTATTTCTTCATTCTTTTAATGATTTTAGAAAGATATCAAATTCATTAGGACAGCCAATTGAATTTTGTCCCCAAAGCTGCCAGTGATTGAATTTTGATAAGTGGACTGAATTATTACAGGGAATATCATAGTAATCTGCTGGTAACTTGAATGAATGGCAAGTTAATTTTAATTTTCAGTTTTGGAGACCCACTGTGTGTTACTCAAAATTATTGTGTTTAATGGTTTAATCTCTCCTAGCTTCTAACAAATCTCTGCACACAAGCACTGTTGATGCCTTAATATTCGCAGGAATTTTAAGGCCCTAAAATAGTGAGCATGAGTGAACAGGGTTTAGTATCGTTTTTCAACAATTTTTCAGCTATATCACAATGAGGGAGAGGGGAGAGGTACTTACTTGTAACAGAGCAGATCTTATGCTGCCATTTCATAGTGCCATAGGCAGATATGACATGTGCCATAGACAGATATGACACCTCATCCAGTCACATTATACTGACACTAAAGCGAACCAGTCCTTGTTCTATCCTTTTAATACTGAGCATAAGTGAGGAAGCAACAAGTTCCATTTTCAAGTCTTTGGTATGACCCGGCTTGGGACTGAACTCAGTACCTACTGCTTAGGAGGCCGTAGCCCCTAAACAATTTCTACTGCCTAATAATGTACCTATGCTGACATGACTACATGTAGGCCTATATTATACAGAAACTACATGTATATGAATGGCTGTTGTAGTCAGAGGCCCTCTCTGAGCTGAGACGGGCTGATTAAAACAAATAACATCTTTTAAGATTTAGGAGAGATCGGACAGAAAAAAAGCTACTTAACTGATATGAGAAAATAAGTAGGGCGACACGCTTTGAATCGCTAGCTGAAAGGAATAAGTTCCTCGGTGATCAACCTTAATAAATTAACATCTTACACGTATCAATGCTCCTCAATTGTATAAGATGTCGCTCAGCTTTTATTGGAGATGTCAAAGATGGGATTTTCCACTGCCCTAGCTGATCACATACCAGTGTGTTTGAATAATCTTTCATATGACCACCATACAGATATTGTGGAATCAGCTTGTTCCATAACACAAGTAGGTTTAGGGACGGGATGACTGACAGGATATCTTCATATGATCCACAGACAAAACTTTGTTAATGTTTTATCATTTCTTGAATATCAGTTAACTAATACATTTATCACTATTTGTTCCATGATGAAAGAAAAATAGATAATATCAAGATATTCTGTGCCAGATATGTGCAAGTATGTCCTCATCATTTTAGAAATGTCTCTTCTCTGTTTTAGTGTGTGTATATAGACACATTTAACAATAATATTATGTTGATACAATCTAACCTCTCTTACACCTCTCTTACATTGTTAATGGGAGACGAAATTATAACAACCTGTATGCTTCAGTCTTATTAAACTGTAATAATATGCAATTGTTGATGGGGGAGGGGCACCATAGCACCAATTTTATATCCAAATAAGCACTGTATTTATATTATAACCACCAGTAGGTATCATATGCCATTTAATTCTGTCCAGTTGCAGTGTCTTAATTAAGACTTATGCCATTTACTTCAGTCCATCTGCAGTGTCTTACTTCAGATACTTGAGGACATCATTGAAACTGTCGAAGAAAATGTTGATGTGTTTAGGCTGGCAGACCAAGGAGGGGCGGAATCTTAGAGCGCTGCTCCCACAAGCACCTGTATGAACACCTGGTTAAGGAAATGAAGAAAAATATAGATCAGTACATGTATATTATGAACAAATAAACCCAGATAGGTATTGTGTATTGCAAAATGACAACTACATGTATTCCTGAAAACTAAATGTAAAAATATAAATATGTTTAAGGCTGTTCCAGAAAAAAGTACGGGGGAGGGGGGCAGAAGGCACTTTTTTTACCCATGTAATTAAATATAATTTTACCCCCACCTCCATTATTATTGAATATAATATGTAACCAATCACCACAAATAAATCAATTTATCAATTAGGCAACCACCCATGTAAGTAATGTAACTCTCTTACCCCACGACCCATATGTAAAAATATAAAGTGCTTTCTGTCCCCCCATGTACTTTTTCCTGGAACAGTCCTTAATAAAGAAGTGGCTTGTCACAGTGAATGTGTGCATGAACCAATGAACAAGTGTTCTTGTATATATCAACGAGTGAGGGAAAAGGATTTAACGTCACTTTCAACAATATTTCAGTCATATCGCTACCGAACCAACTAAGCACCACCCAGCCAAGTTGTGTTCCTGCTACTTCAAAGAAGAAATCTTAACCAGACACCCTTCATCCACCCTATAAAACACTGACGACAGCACACATGACACAGACAGGACGTTTACATGGTGCAATAAAGACAAGTGATATTACAGTGCTATACACGAAATTATCAAGTTCCTGCTGCTTTTCAGCAAAATGCATTGAAGCAACAGGAATCCGTGCCCACCGGACACTCACCAACCACCCGCTTGGATACAAACCAGGTCACATGACTGGACCTCTTATAGCAACACTGTAACCTCTCTAAAACTATGTTATGTGAACATATGAATGATCAATATGTGAACATATGAATGATCAATATGTGAACATATGAATGATCAATATGCATTCATGCGGAAGTGAGCATTATCAGAATCATCTCGATGTTAAGGTCACATCCTCCTACTACTGATATATACCCACTATTTTGTTATGTGATGTAACTACTGATTTGAAATTGAAACCAGAATGTGGCGAAAGTATTGACCAATTAATAGAAAGATAACATTGACTGCAAGGTGTAGGCAAAAGATGATAAACAAACACACTCATTTGAAACGACATGGAAAATACATATTCATTAGTGACCCCTATTTCACCCAATGCAATGTTGTAGAAGTACTCTGCGAGGAATTTGTTCCCTCAGTCAATTGGATAATATCAGTCACATGACTCTGTGTGCTGAAGTAATGCAGGGCAACTTTCAATCAGGATGAGTCAGGGAGCGAATATGATTTGACATCACTTTCAACAATATTTCAGACATATCACGACATTTGGGTCCCATTACTTTCAGACCAGGTACTCCACAGGTGGGGTCCTATTTTTTTCCACACAAGGAAACCCCACGGGTGCCCCAGTTAGTCACCTCTTACTACAAGCCATCTGAAAAGCTGAGGTACTTAATTATATCCATGACCTGAGGTGTGCACACTAACACCTCCATCAATCCCTGAAATTCCCAGGGGATAAACTTTTAATCATATTTTCACAGAGTGAGTGGCTGCTCTGATCAGGTGATCATACATCCCCCATCTTACCTTTCTTCCTGAGCAGTGATATAGCTTTGTCTCTGGCAGCAGGAGAAGAAAAGTCCACAGCACAGAATGTACCCAAACCACGAGCCTTGCTCAGGAGACCAGGGAACCGAGACTACAACAAACAATCTTCATATTAAACTGGGCATGCCAGGTGTGCTGTTTTGGTAAACAACAGATTCTACCAGAAAATCGAAAGCATTACGGGGCTTCTTCCAACTGACATCAAATCACCAGACCTGATAGATATGTATACATAAATGTTTGTCACTGCTATCCTGTGGTAAAATTCTGACATAATCAAGATACCTTCATATAAACAGAATTGATGTTTAATGGAGATATTTTATGATTAATGGTCACACGAACAAGTTAAATTACCTCTTCTTCAAAGAAGTCCCATAATGCAATGGCTATGAGATTTCTTAAAGGCTGCATTGAATAGATTTATCTGAGGGCTGCCAAATATCCCATTTAAAAAATAATATAATTCGCCTGCCTTTCCCAATTTTTACACATTATCCTACGTTAAAATTTTTCAAAACAATTACATATTGATAGATATGCTGATTATAATATTCCAAGTATCTAGGACATGTCTGGTGAATGGCAAAAATATATTTACCTGAGCATCTAACAGGCCCGAGAGAATCATCTTCCCAGTTTTACTGACATTATCCAGCAGATTTTGCTCCTTGATCACATTAACCACCTGTTCTAGAAGCACAACCTTTGAAGAATCACCCATCCATGTGTTGAATATTCTATATGGCTGTGAATATAAAATGTGAAAATTTAATTAAAAAGAATTGAGATATTCAAAATCTGTCATTCTTATTCCATACGGACAGGTCAAACCCCAGAATAGTGCCAATAGAGTTTCAATGGTTAGCATTTAACCCTATCTGGCCTGGGCTTCTCGGAAGCCATTTTTCTGCCTCTTTGGGGTCGATTTTTGAAATTTTCATTTTTCCGATTTTTCTCTCGAAAAAAATCAAATAAAATATAAAATAATTAGTTTTGCATAAATAAAATACTTTCAAGGCCATTTAGGCAGAAAAAATGCGAAGAAATGAAGCGAAAAGATTGAAAAACACGACTTTCGCGGATACCACATGGCCGCCATTTTGAATTTACCCATGATCTTCTGCCCGGGGGTATATGAAAATAGGCTCAAAATGACCCCAATAAGATAAGCTTTAAAGTCACCAAGTTTCAGCCTCCTCGGTTTTGTCATTTCGGAGCAGAACAGAAAAGTTCACTACGGGGGCACTTCCCCCCCCCCCTCCCCCCCGGCCAGGTAGAGTTAAGGAGGTTCCAGACCAATGCAATTTTATGTCTATTGCGCATGTTTCTGTGCATGCACCAAATAAACATATTCGAAATAAAAGTGAATACCTTATTTAGACCTCGGGGGAGGGAGGGCAAGGGATAGTAACCTTAACAGACTTGCTATGAAATGGCCCAGTGAAGATCCATGTTTGATTGCATTGACCAGGGTCGAAATTAACACATGTGTCTGACAGGTACTTTTTGCAGGAGACAGGTAGAATAATAACTTGCCTGTCTCATGTGACAGGTAGCCAAAATCATTTTTTTTTTTTGTTCATGGTTAATTCATTTTTGCTCAAAATCCTTCATACTGAAAGTGGAAAACTGCTAATGGATTAAGTCATGCATTGTTTGACAGAAATTAAACTAATCATGTCTCCATGATCTGTAAGATATTTTTATTTATATATATGTATATGCAACATTACAAATTACAAAAGCAAAATTCTTATTTCGTATCATTAGCGTGTTCAGGCTACTATTGGGAGGAGACAGGTAGAAATCCTATCCTACTTGGGACAGGTAATTTATTGTAAGCATTTCAACCCCTGATTTAGAACAGAAGCCCTACCTCCTGAGCTCGGAACTCATCACGGTAGTAAAATCCTCCAGTTAACATTTTCTTACTGAAGCTGACCACATCTGGCGACTCGCTCAGATTGAAGTGTTGATGAGCCCAGAATTTACCAGTTGCACCACAACCCGTCTGAACCTCATCCAGTAACAAACCAATACCATTCTGAAATTATGAAGACAGGAATTTCAGTCCGGTCAATTCAGGTATATTCAATAAGCTTTCTTTTGAATATCTGTTTTCATTTTATGCTGGGGATATCCCTCTAGTAATTCACACCCTCTCATACCAAATTTCAATCACCCCAATTTTGGGAATAAAATTCAATCGGTGGTTCCAATAAATTTGATCACCCTCTAAAATCAGTTGAAATAACAAATAAATAATGGATTATATGAATGATTTTGAATCATACCGTCAGCCTCCTGTTCTAATAAATTTGATCACCCCCAGAATTCATGGTTTGGAATTTTCACTTCCTGCAATTGAATTATTAGAGGGATTACCGTATCTCTCTTGCAATACAGCTATTTCACCAGGATAGTGACAATGCATCTCTGCATGGTCATTTTCAAAATTGTCTCCCCTTGATTGTGGTTTGATTATCTCCCCCTGATTGTGACCAGAGAAAAATGCTAAACCTTTTTCTCTTGCATGGCCGGCTCATTACTCCGAGTTTGAAATGGATACATTATTGGGGTGATAATGTATCCATTTCAAACTCGGAGTAATGAGCCGGCCATGCAAGAGGAAAGGTTGTTTAGCATTTTTCTCTGTTTCATGTTAATTTTGAAGTATTACTCTAGAGTACAACTGAATATATTTAACATACTTTGAGCCATAACCTTTGAAATCAACAATGCTTATCAGTGTGATTTGTTGCACTGACCATTGTGCTATATGATAGCTATGGACATATGCTCTTTGACCGATTGATAACAGTTGACTACCATCACCGACATATAGTGCTGGCAATTAGATGCCTTAATCTGGGGGTCGCTGGATCGAATCCCGCTCGAGACTCGACCAATTTTCTGCACTAGAATCTGTGCTATACTATGACAGTGTAATCCCAAAATAACGAAAATACTCTTATACGATCACTTTCTAAATGACAAAAAATATCTCCCTATGTATTTAACTATGGGAGCTATCTCATTACGACCATCAGGGTGGTACTGTATGTTCGCTTTCAAGACGAGGCCCGTTGGCCGAATGATTTGGAACGCCGACATATAGTGCTGGCGATTAGGTGCCTTACTCTGGGGGTCGCTGGTTTGAATCCCGCTCGGTACTCGACCTATTTTCTGCACTAGAATCTAGAGGTGCTATACTAAGATAGTGTAATCCCAAAATAACGAAAATACATGTCCAGTTAAATACCAGTTTTTATTTGTGTGTTATTAAATAGGCCTACCTCATTGGTAATATTCTGTAAACTCTGAAAGAAATAAGGTGTAGCGAAATTGTCCCCACCCTCTGACTGTATGGGCTCCACCACGATGCCTGCTACAGGGCAGCCTTTCTGTTTGTACTGCTCGATTAGATCCCTGACCTGAAAATAGCAGTGTACATACTGTATTACATCCAAACAGCTCATTATTATATGCCAGGTTATATTTGCAGCGCTTGTGGTTTAATATGCCATACTATTAATGCACAATGTAGGGTGGTCTATAGGTTGTATTAAGAATGGCAGACTCAACACTCCTCTGTACTGGGGTGACTGATGATCATAGTCAAAGCCCATCATCTCTTCAACAAGACAAAGAAATTCGACCATAGAGGTCCATGTACCCCCGCAGCAGCAGCACCAGTTTTGGCGGATTACCATCCACCAAAACTGGTGCTGCTGCTCTGGGGGCCACCAAAATTGGTGCTGTGGGGGACGTGGACCTCTACAGTTGATTTTTCTCTTTTTGGTCGATATCTGATATCATTGATTAAGAGTATGATTTAACATCACTTTCAACAATATTTCAGTCATATCACAATGTTTGGGTCCTAGAGTATGATCTCTCTGATGAGCCACGCACCCCACATTGACCAGGTTGCTTTTTATGTAGAAAGTGCATTTACATATTTTTAAGGTGTTGTCGAGTTGGTGAGATGAAATGAAGTTGGGAACAAGAATGAATTGTTGAAAATAGTGGAATGTTAAGGTGCAGACACAAAAAAGATGTGCAATATAGTTAGTTACTTGTGTTAATGAGGATAACAGAGAAAAACTGATTGAGTGGGGAAAAGTGATAATATGGTAAAAATATTAGTTATTAGGAATGGTTCATTATACAGACCAAATTTCAACAGTTCAGCACTTGTGGTATGGCACTGATGTATACATTCAAGACACATTCAAGCTATTGTTGCATGATGCATTCAGTCTGTTCCATCGACAAGGTGCCTGAACAGCAGACCACTCTGTCTGGAAGCTGGACTCCGATTCTACTCTCTTGTTCAAGATATCAAGTGAGAGCTTGAGGGCATTTAGGTTTTGATCCAGTATTCAGGCATTATGATTAACATCAGAGCAATGACAAATTGATGGTCATGTATTCATGATTCAGATCTCTGTGCAATCTTCTCCCAAGAGGGTGGGTGGGGGTCTAATTGCCATGCAAGAGAGGCCCTATTTGTGCCACGTTAATGATTGTGTGACGAAGGGCAAATGGGGAGAGTGGGTTTCTAAATTTGAGGTAAGAGTATTACATAATAATTGAATGGCCCCTTAATGTACCTCATCCAGACATCGGTTTTCTTCAGCTCTGTTCTCTTTCTCATTGTCCTCTAGTGGGTACCTCAGAGTAGGGAAGGTAGCAATGGGCCAGTCAGGCTGTGGGAAGTCCAATTTGTGCAGGGATTTGGAATGAGTTACAGCCAAAGCTCCTGCAACAGAAACATTCCATATGTTGGAAAATAATGGAAAATGGAATGAAGATTGAAATTAAATAATCATAGGCATAAAAATCTTGTGGAAATAAGAGCAACTGGAACTGATGGACTGCGAAAGGCCACCCAAACTTTTAGACCGGTAGAGGTATTATAGTAGGACTGCATAATTTATTTCACATACAACATAGGAGCAGAACACTCAGAACTTGTAACGTTGTCACAGGTAGGCCTTCTCAGACACATTCAGCATTTGCCAATGAGAACTAAGAACCAAAGATCAGTTATCAACTGCTGGTGACAGATGCACCGAAAGATTTCTGTGTTAAGATGGACAGATGCTCATGTTTACGAATACTTGGGTTTCTGTATGGCCGAAAAGAAAAGAAAAAGTTCAGTATTTTCTCAAAAATAGATACTTTTGCCAAATATATTTATTATTAGCTATTGGTAATGGATAGGACAAGCATTGTCACCCCGGGAACATCTTCCATAAAACACCCACCAATGAGAACTAAGATCGGTGCATAGATTGTAATAAAACAACTTTTAAAGTACACATATGCATTTATGAATATTTGGCTTTCTATATGCCACAAACTGAAAACTAGAGCCTTAGGCACTGAAACGGGGCTATTTAAGTGTAAAATAGGCTGTTGGAATAATTCCACTAACTCTTTGATGTTCAGTCCCCATGGCGAAGAGCCATACAATTTGTAGTCTCACACATTTCTCTCAGTAAGGTACTAGGTACACCCCTAGTTTGGAAGGTTACAAATTCGGACAATGGTTGTATGCAGACTTGTACATGTAGAGCACTGCAAGCTATCTAAAGTTTGGAGTTTGACCATATCAATTAACCCTATCAGCTAAGTGAACCAAGCCATTGACCTGGGTCATGCATGTGTCATGCATGTGTCATGCATGTGTCTATGTTCTAAATGGTGTAGAGGGTCTGGTGGAGGGGATGTTTGTGTGATAGTTCAAAAGTTACAAACCGTGTATACAATTTCTGCAAGAATGGAAGCCTAGAAAATTAGAATTTCTTGCCAACATGGCAAACATATGATAAGTCTGCCTTAAACTATTTTCTTCTGCATTTGTTAAGTGGTCTAAATAAAGTTTTTATCAACCAGTGATTTATGACATCCTTTCAGGAAAACACTCTAAGTCAACCTCTGAATAGTACCCATTTTGTATTCATGCTCTAAAGCAGGAAATCTCTGTGAAAATGACATATGAACATATATAAGAATAGCAGAAAATATTTAACTTCACTAATATAGACCAGGTGAAACAAAATCTAGCAAAAATAGTTGACCAAACTATCTGCACTTAGCTGAATAACTTGGGGACTCTTTTCTTCTGCTCTTCCTCTCAAAGCCTAAAGCAGTTAAATAAACAACCAGTCACCCTGGCAATGGTACCAAATGTGCTCAAGTTTTTCCTCACTACAATACAGGACCATTAGTCCCTACGGGACTAAATCGCCCCGTGAAAAGTATCTGTAAAATAGATATTCTCATCTTAGCTTGGATATTCTGGACAAAAAAGTTTATTCTCAATACCAGAAATATATTTCACCCAGTGTGACCAGCTGGGAAAAAGATAATCCTGATACCAGAGTTGTTTTAACTTTTATCCATTCAATATGACATGATAATGAAGCAATTATGGAAATATAACTTTGAGAGAAAGAACTAAACAGTCATTGAGAATATTATCAATTCCAAACCTGTAGTGTTGACCTTTGCTAGTAGAACAACTCTTCAAGAGTTGGCAAGAGTGTATCTTTTAGGAACTTTTACAACATTTTGTGACTAGAGAAAGCATTTGGTTTAACAATCAACTCATGTTGTTGTTGTTGTTGACATACCGTAACTTCGTATGATCGCTTAACATTGGCTTGTGTACTGAATTTCGATACAATGAAACAGAATCTATTCCCTGTCCTTTGAAAAGTACATATTCACCGCCTTATTGTGGTATTTACTAGCTGTTGGCAGCCATCCACCACTCAGCACCTTTCATCATTTCATATGTCAGCTGTATGTACATGTAGTTTGACTTCAGACCGCTTACTTCTAGAGAAGTTATATTTACCCATTACTGTTTTCACGATGCTCAATGGCCAATCAATGCTCATCAAAATGATGCCAATTTGTGTGAATCTGCAATTTCCAGTCAAGTATCGCTGAAAACTACATGTCTGTCCCAGTAAATATATCCGGGATGGCTCCTTTGATTTATCACAAAATAAAGATGGTTGTTCTCTGAAAATTGCATGTCAGGCCAAACTTACACTTCCTGCCAAAGATGATTGCACATGATCAAGAAGGACTCGTCATAAAAAGATCCTTTTGTGAGGCTGGAATATCATGGTTGAAAATCAGTCCATGCTGTGGGTCAGTCCACTGCATATGAAACTGTCAGTTGCAAACTTTGTTGCGCCCTCTGGTGTCAGAGGAAAAGACACAGGCATTCCAATGAGGTTGAAGGGAGATAATCACCATTAATGTAGCCTTATACCTCCTTTGGGTCGAGAACTCTATCTGACACCCCTCAGTGTGTGTCATTTTCCAACATCAGTAGCGTGCAGGTCTGTACAAGAGCCTATTTTACAGTATGTGCACAGAAGCTTCTGTGCAGTTTGTTGTTAAATGCTTTTTCAAACTTTCAGTTTCAATTCTAGAAGAACAATTTGGGCTTGAAAGACACACTTCTGATCATCTGAAACAGCCCAAATGCAATCCCAAGCTAGATCAAAACTTCCTCTACATTTTATCCAGGAGTTCCAACTCTGAATTATGCTTCGTTCTGTCGGAAATTTCTGGAAACCAAGCACGACTGGACCATAGGCTAAAAATTTCCAATAAGGCCCCTCCCCTTCGGGGCAGCCTTAAAAATAATATGTAACCAACTACGGAAGACAAAATCTTAGAGGTTGGTGATAATTTCATCAAGAAATGAAGGAGATGGAGGAAATGTTCTGCTGGTTATGGGGTGACTAGAAACAGGAAAAACTAGAACTCGTGGACTTCTAAAGGATGCCGTTATCTGTGTGATTTTATGGCCAGAAATAGGCTATCCTAAGATAGTTTGAAATAATTTCCAAGGTACCGTAACATGTTCAGTGAAGAAAATAAAAACATTATGTTGTACCGGTAACAAATAATTGCGACAGCTGACTGCTCCGAATGAAACAGTCGGGGCACCCACAACATATGCCCATCCTTCGTAATCCCCTAAAATACATGTGGTAATACTAGAACTTGTGGACTTCGAAAGGCTGCCGTTATCTGTGTGATTTTATGGTTTTGATGATTGACTGTGATCTTTAGAAATACATAGTTTTTCCTATTTCCCAAAATTGGGTCATGTGTATAGGTTGTGTTATGTGTAATGCTTTAGTTACCTTTGACAGTCATAACAGGATGAAATGTACAAAGTACAATAATTAAATAATTTATCCATTAATTAATTTTGTGCTTCAGAGAAAATTTTAATGAAAACCAGAGCGTCTGAAGTTCCCCGACGTTGAAACTACTGATTTGGCTTGGAACCTTAACATTCAGTACCCAGCATGGAAAGCAATCTCGAGTGATATCCTGTGGCAAGTTATCCACATACCAAATTTGCAAAGAATCCGTTCAGGTTTTTAAAAGTATACGTCCAGAAGAAACTATTTTTTTTTTGACTTGTCTCCCTGGTACCACAGCTTGTCACTCCTACTGAAACTTTTTTTTCATCATACTGTCATGTATTCCAACCAGTTTCTCCATTTTTTCAGGCATTATAGAATTTGAACACACGTTTTTTTTTTTTTTTCCCCGATCGGGAGTCGTTGATGGCACTAACAGATTTGTCTTCTTCCTCTAGCTCTGCATTGCCAAGATCAATGTTCTCACTCCACGATGTTGACCATCATCCGAACGCATGGCACGATCATAAGTAGAAACTTCTGCTCATAGCCATGCAGTAATGGGTGATATCCGAGTATATTCGGGCATTTCCCAAATGGTCACATCCGATTGGTCCCATGAGATCCAACATCGGCGCAATCACATTCATAAAACGAAGACACACCTCTAGAAAGCTTTGAAATGATCCCTTGGTGGGCCTCGAAATGCCCTCACCACAAAATAAAAAGCATATCATTTTATTTAATTTAGTGGAAATATGTAAGGTCGTCTGTAATACAATTTTTCTTAAGAACTAGAGCCTTAGGCACTGAAACGGAGCTATTTAAATGTAAAATAGGCTGTTGGAATAATTCCACTAACTCTTTGATGTTCCATCTCATGGCGAAGAGCCATACTTGTAGTCTCACACATTCCTCTCAACAAGGATCTCTAGTGCATTAGTGTAATTGTACACATATATATATTTAATAAAAAAATGCTGGGACAGACATTTATTATGAAACCAACCTGATGAAATGATAAAATAATGTCTTCACTGCATGTTACCAATATTTGTAAAATTTTTCACTTTTTTCAGATAATCGAAAGCATATCCTTCAGCAGTAAATAACAATACGAAGCTGCGCATCTGAAAACCCCTCGGCTCTGGGTACATTCATAATGTATTCAATTTGAACCAAGATGTCAGGAACACCAAGCAGTCAAGTCACAAATATACAGATTACCAAAAAATTTGCAATTAGGAATGACCCCCAAGGTTTCCGTCCAATCAGAGAAACCGGTTTTCATTACATAAGTTTCTTGATGCATCAATGATGTGTACCAAATTTTACATCGAGCATTTAAACGGTATCAGAGATAGAGATCATTAATGATTTCGCACAAATTAAAGATGGCCGCTCATCCTTCCCGCCACTCAGAGGAACTGATGTGGTTATTAATTGAAAGTCTCTTGATACATTGATGCTGTATACCAAGTTTCGTATAGAACACTGAAATGGTATCAGAGATATAAATCATTAAAGATTTTGCATAAATTAAAGATGGCCACCAAGGTTTCCGCCCAATCAGAGAAACCAGAACCGTCATTTGTCATAAGTCTCTTGATGCATCGATGATGTATACCAAATTTTACATCGAGCACTTGAACGGTATCAGAGAACAAGATCATTAATGATTTTGCATAAATTAAAGATGGCCGCCCATCCTTCTCTCCACTCAGAGGAACTGATGTGGTTATTCATTGCATGTCTCTTGATACATCGATGCTGTATACCAAGTTTGGTATAGAACACTTAAATGATATCAGAGATATATATCATTAAAGTTTTTGCATAAATTAAAGATGGCCGCCAAGGTTTTCAGTCAATCAGGTCCCGATTTAAAGTATCTGTATGCATCGATGATGTATACCAACTTTCATATAAAACAATTGAATGGTAACAGAGATATGTATCATTATCGATTTTGCATAAATTAAAGATGGCCTCCAGGATTTCCAGCTAATCAGAAAAGCTGGTTTGGTAATTCATTGAAAGTTGCTTGATGTATCGATGATGTATACCAACTTTTGTATTGAACAGTTGAATGGTTTCCGAGATATGGATCATTATCCATTTTGCATAAAATTAAAGATGGCCGCCAAGGTTTCCACCCAATCAGGTCCCAATTCAATAGGCTTCTGGTCCTTGACTAGGTAAATAAGCATACCAAATTTGGAATTCTTCAGTGGAACCGTTTTCCGTCTATCTCGCTCATGTACTGACGTGCGAACAGACGGACGTAAAGATGACAATACCCCATGGCCAAAATTGGCCGAGGGGTAAAAATGAGTATTGAGATACAATGTAAAATCCTCATGGTTAGATGGACTGGAGCTATGCTGGGATGCATCCTCTCATAGCATCATATTGTTTCATGTACCTTCTCCCTAGTATATTACAGTTCTATTTGGTTATCTCCCCTGTCCCCTTACAGCTCCAAAACTGTGATATGCAGAGCTCTTTCTGTAGATCAGGGGGAAATGCTTGCAACATTCCATGAATATTTCAGAAGTAGAATGGAAAGAAAACATTTCTGAATACAGGGAAATTATTACGTAAATGATTTGACCACCACTGGAGTTTAGAAACTTACTATAATGAAAGCATCCAAGGCTGCTAAAAAACAGGGAAGGAATTGGTCCTGTTCAATATATTTCTGATGTGTTTCTCGTTACATACGTGATGTGAATTTGTGAAGCTTAGCTCTAATTATTGAAGAGACTTCATCAATACTGTAAAGAAAGTCTAGGCAAATGAGAGTTGCATATGTGGTACCAGTGGAAGATGGAAACAATTTTGTTGAGGCGTTCGACTGTTATCACAATTGTTTGACAACCCAATGGAATTACCTTTCCCCGATAAAGAACACAACACCGAAGATTAAAAATTGTATATTATCTGAACTAGACAAGATAACATTTTGGTAGTAACCCTACAATATTGCCGAGGTCGGTGTCCGCATCATAGTGAACATTGTTGCCCAGGATGCATAGGCTAGCGGCATTCATTCATGGTTTATGTATTCATGCACACTGCAACCTACAGTCAAAGCTCAATGACATTGTTATTGTCGACATGTACAAGAATAAAGTCACTGAATCTGATTCATATTCATTTATTTGTGTGGCAATTGACAACCAGAAAATACTATAAGTAGCCTAGAGGTCTTCTTCAAGATTACACGTATGCCTACCGGTACATCGAATAATTATTTTAAAATCACATTCAGCAATTGCACACAGAAAAAATACCCTTACGTTACTAAAAAATTCAATCACAGACACAGAAAACCATTATTAACATCAAACAATAAATTTACCTCCACTGCCTGGCCCAAACGGAAAATTATTTTGTCAACTTCAACAGGTCAAAGCAAAGCACTAAGTGGGATATATATCCCACCTACATGTAAGATATTAAATCAACGTTTGGATATTGAAATATATCCTAATTGGAATATTTTCACCGATTTTCATACTAAACGGCAATGTCAGATTTCGGCATCAAAATTACCAAAAACAAGATAGACAGATAGAATCTACTTCACAAAACTGCCAATACGATTGTATAATTTTGCTGACCTTTTCTCGCCGACATTATTCTCTGTGCAATTGCAATTACGTGCAATACTTTTTGATGTTGTTGTTGCAGTATACTTCCCATCAATAACCACTGTTGTATGTCTTTATACGAACAGGAGAACTACTAGCACAATATGCCAGCTTGAAAATATGGAAGTATGAAAAAAATATTCAAATTGCGATATTTTATCCCAATTGGGATATATATCCCAGTTAGTCCTTTTCCCTGACCTGTTCAACGAGCTGTCATTGCGGATATGGTAAGAATCAAGAACATTACTTTTGCTGGATGACAAATGATGCAGGACGATAAGATCAGTCAATTTGAAAATTGCAGTAAAAAGGATGCTTTCACTTGATGAAATAAATCAAGTTTTCCTTGCAAGAAATGTTTTTAAACTTAGCACACAAAACGGCGGCTTGCAGTCATGCCATGTGCTCCAATCATGCAGTAGCGCGGAAACTTGCAACATTCATTTATTTGATAATATTAACAAGTGTGCGCCGGGAAACAAGTAATTAATTCAGTGACGGGTATAAAACGTTTTACACACCTCGATCTGTCAGAATGCCACACTCGCAGAGTATCAAAACTCTCCAGTCGACTGATGGAACGAAAACGAAACTGCCTCCTCCTCTCTCCTTTTCAAACTCTCTCACCGGGACTGCACTATAATTTTGGCAGTGCGGTTCAGCCGATCTCAAAACATGACGTAATTTCGTCAATTCAATGTATTTCATTGGCTATCAGAGCCGAAGATGGAGTCGGCATATTCCGTGACTACGACTTGTGCCATATTGACCAGTTTACAGACAAAACACAATCTTTCGAAGAAAATCTCACAAAATATCAGCAGAAGTGTTGTCAAGGAAACGAAACCGACATATTCTTCAATAGCTGCACCTAGAAACGGCTCGTCGTAAGATTAATTCAGAGAAATTATTCCAAACTAAGTCGAACTACTTGATATCACGCTCCATAAACGGAGTGATGCGGAAGTTTCAGTCATTCTCTCATTTTGCGCAGGGGTGTTGTAATGAAAACCATACCGCTTGGATAGATGGCACCTCTGAAATTACCCATAAGCCAGTTCACCTAGCATGGCAAGAAACAGGGAAACTTCCCTGTTTAAAAAGATAATGCAGAGGGTCTCTTGAGGGGTATTAAAGCTTAAATGGCGAAAATTCCAAACTGTAACTCAACACACATATTTCATGAAAATGTAAATGAATACAGGCAAAGTGAAATATCCCATTGTTTTCTACAATGAATTACACTTATACTGGTATTATTTAATACTAAATTACTGCCCAAACACGCTTTCTAATGAGAATGAGTTAGTCCCACAAAATCACTCAACATGCGCCTCTCAAAATCTGTGGTTTAGCAGACGACATATTTTGAGCACGAAAGTAGTGCCACTGGAAAATGAACGAAAACACGCATAAAATTAGATAAATGGAAATGTAACTTAAACATATCAGACCTGCAACTATATGCGAACATTAAAAACACAGAAACCTGGACACTCTAAAGAAGGAAGTTTCAGACCTCTTTCTTGTCCTGTAAGAACTCTATCTTTTGCTGTGTTAGCAAGACACAGAACTGGTGCTCAATTTTTTCTGACTACAAGACAGGACCATTAGTCCCTACAGGCCTACATCGCCCCGTGAAAACAAAGAAGCATGCTCCATTAGAGTGAGAACTAAAATAGCTGATTCGCACAACTTCGTTTTGGTCTCCCAGAATCCCCCAGTCTTGCGCCTCTGCACTCAAGTGAAACTGACATGTCTGATGTCTGAGATGCCCAGGTCCAAATATTTAAATACAGATAATTTCATTGGCTCGTTTAAATGGGGCAGACATGTGACTTGATGCTTCAGGAACAACTTTCAAACAGGACTATGTCCCTCCAGAAATATGTCCTTTGTGGCTGATAGGTGGCGCCGTGTGAAATACATGCCGAATCATAGCGATAAGCTAAGGGTAGTGTTAAGTGAAACGTGAAATGCCCTTAGCAAGCTACGATGGATGTTGACTTGGTGGGCTCATTTCTCTCACCAGACTGTTTCACTGTTAACGAGTTCAGTGTAACATGTCAACAAAATGTTCAATTATGAGATTAAATTTGTTGGAACGATATTTTCTTAAATATCATAACAGCAGGGGTGGGGGGGAAGGGGGGGTTAGCTACTTTTCCATCTATGTTAGTATTAAACCCAGAATAAAAACTTGAATTTGAAGAATTGAATTTTTGAGAAATTTTTAAATTGAGTTTTGCCCCAAACAATTGTTTTTTTTATCGATGGGAAAATACGCGTGTTATAGTGGATAAATATTGAATTCTTCAATAGATAAGTCGAGTTCCCAAATGAAAACCTCAATTAAAAACTTGAATTTGAAAAATTGAGTTTTTGAGAAATTTTGAAATTGAGTTTTGCGCCAAACAATTGCGTTTTTTATCGATGGGAAAATGCGCGCCAAACACATGCAAAAAAAATTGTGTTATTAGTGGATAAATATCGAGTTCTTCAAGAGATAAGTCGAGTTCCCAAATGAAAATGTTGAATTGTCGTGACAAATTATCAAGCAAAATCATTGTTGTTGTTGCCTTCACTCGATCAACTCGCGAGTGCTACGTTAGCGTGTCTGGAGCAAGTCAAAATCGGCACGGGCAACGCAACGTTCACGTTAGCTGCCCGTGTTGGTAAGCACGATTTTCTTCCGATTAAAATACTCAGTGACAAAGTTTTATTCAGCTTGTATTCTCCGCAATAAAACGTAGGAATCACTCCGCTTGTTCTGGTTTAGTTATCGAATTGATGTTGCCAGGCATGAACAGTCGATAGAAATATAGGCTGATTGCGCCAGATCGTGCCAGTAAATCTAGTGAAGTTCGTTTCATTTATCCATTAGACTTGCCTTTCAAGCAGCTCTCGTAAAATTCTCGCGAGAGAGCATTTTGCAGTATGCGCAAAGGCGTTTCCGCGCAGTTTTTGTTTTTGTTTTTCAAACTTCCGGTTCAAAATTTTAGACAAACAATTTGGGCTTGAAAGACAGACTTCCGTTCATCCGAGACAGCCCAAATTGTTACGAATTTCCAGTTCAATATCTTCTCCACATTTGGCCCTGTGACCATAAGTCCCAACTCTGCTTTGTTTTTTCACAATCTTGTAGACAAAGCGATTTGGGCCCCCATGAGACCAAGCTGATCCAATAAGGCTGCACGCGTAGCGGCAGCCTTAAAAACAGGATATTCAGCTGATAGGTTAATTTTGAACAGGCATTTTTAATTTGATTTCTATTTACCCATAGTTCTTCCATGAAAAGCATTTTTGAAGGAGAGTAGGGAGAGATTAGGAGATCCAGGAGCTTGGTTCATCACACAGGTACTCATCTCCTCCTCAGATGGGGGTACACCGCCTCTCTTCTTCCTCTGTAATATACAACTGTCAACATTAGTACAAATAGGCACACTTTCTCCGAATAGACAACAGTTTCCTTAAGACAGTATAACTGTTCAGTTCTGTGAGGTAGCCGAGCAGTTCTGCGCAGTAACATTCCTGGTTCATTTGCTTCAACGAAACCACAGCTGACCCAGTTTTCCGTTTAGAATGAGGTAGAAGTTAGAAGCACTAAAACTTGTGAAGAATATGATGGATCTTGTTGAATTTGGACTGACAATGAAGAGAAATTATTTATTAATAACACAGCAAGGAAGCAATCAGAGATTGCTCAATTGTATGCCCCCCCTTCCGTTTTAATCTGACACTGCCCTGCCATTGTTCTGTTCTGTATTGGTCTGTGGAGGCCTAATTTGGATAATTATAAAAATTCTGTTTCAGTCACTTTTTTTCGGCATGCCTCGCATGATACATATTCTAAGTATCGACCAACAAGTAATAATACAATGTTTTGATGCAAGATGGTCGCCCGGGGCTTTCGCCAAATCCAAAAATGTGACCTGGTTACGAGACCTACATTCCTTGGGAGTATATTGTGGTGAAATTATGAAGCGATCGTCAACTTTGAATTTTGCACCCAATTCACTCTTTTGGGGGCAATTTCATACTTCAGGAGCTATGTGGTCTGCTTTGGAATGTAGAATAACAATTTTATAGCCATTTTCCCAGTCCAAATCGGTTATGGACCGAGATCCAGCCTGGACAAATAAATATATCCCATTCACTTAGGTTTGATGAACAAAGGGCCATAACTCTTGAAAATATAACCAAAAGCAGAGAAACTTCACGCTGCACAACTATGGGGCATTGACCACATATCATGCAAATTCCATACTTGTCCATACAATATATATTAACCGAGATCCAGCCCCGACAAGTCCCAACTCACAAAGATTTCAAGAAAAAAAGGACCATAACGCTTGAAAATATACGCGAAACGCGGAGAAACTTCACGCTGCACAATTACAGGGCACTGACCACATATCCTGCAAATTCCATACTTGTCCATAAAATATTAACCAAGATCCAGCCCGGACAAGTCTCAATTCACAAAGACTTGATGAACTAAGGGCCATAACTCTTGAAAATATACGCAAAACGCGGAGAAACATCACGCTGCACAACTACAGGGCACTGACCACATACCCTGCAAATTTCATAATTGTCCATACAATATTAACCGAGATCCAGCCCCAATTCACAGAGATTTCAGGAACAAAGGGCCATAACTCTTGAAAACATAAGCGAAACGGGGAGAAACTTTACGCTGCACAACTGTGGGGCACTGACCACATATCATACAAATTTCATACTTGTCCATACAATATTAACCAAGATCCAGCCCGGGCAAGTCCCATTCACAGAGATTTCAGAAAAAGGGCCATAACTTTTGAAAATTATACCGGAACTCGGAAAAAACTCTACGCTGCACAACTACGAGGCACTGGCCACATTCCATGCAAGTTTCAATCCTGTCCATCAAATATTAACTGAGATATCGCGCGGGCAAGAAATTCGGACGGACAGACGGATGGATTGACAGACGGACGGACAAAGCGATCGCTATATGCCCCCCCTCTAATTAGAGGGGGGGGGGGGCATAAATATGTGAGTTAAGCGTTGTAGAACAACCGAATATTTTTTTTACTGGGATGAGGTTACTCGTGACCCATGGTTACTCCCAATTTGCAATTTTTGAGGAAGAGAACTCTGATCACAGCCAGACAATCTCTCAGAAATTATCCGTCGTGTGGCTAAAGGGTCATAGGAAGCTCGGACTGACACATCATATACATGTTGTGGAAAGCCACTTCAAATTTGCACTGTATTCATTGGATGTATCATCTACTGCTATCAATTATCTGCTGATGTACTGAAGATTAATAAAATTGATATAAATTAAGAATTAGAAGTTCATACTTACCATGTATGTGAGGAACATAGCTTTCTGTCCATGTTCAATAGAACAGGCTCCACATGACATAGTCTGAACCTGGTTCAAGCCTGCTGGCGCCACCTGTGGGAAAAAAACAAAATACGTTCTTCTAGTATCTTTTCTTCCAACAAAGGCCTGAAAATTAATTGGTACGCATTTAAAGTTTATATTTAAAAATCAATCCTCAGTTACAATTTCAATTCAGTATACATATAGCAATAGTGTGCAGTGTGTTGTCATTTTATAATTCCTTTATTTAATCTGTCAATACATATTCTGAGATGATGATGGCTTGTTATCTTTCTAAAAAAAAAAAATTAATGCATGTACAAATTGAATGAAAGGGAGTCATACTGACACCACACTAATTCAATTCATACTGCTGATGTGGCAATACTAATGAAAATGGCAAAAAAAATTCTTTCTTGTCTATACATTAAATGCACGTAATACCCACAGTGTACATTATTCAATGAAAACGGTCATAACATAAAAATATTGATACACTGCTATTTGGTTGTACCTCCAAAAACTTTGAATACAATGGTAACATCAATTCATTTGTACACGACTTTATTAGGTGAACCAGCAGATTTTCTCTCAGTGATAGCCAAACATTAAGGTCTTGATGATCAAAGTATAACATGTACTTCAATTTCTGTACCTTTGTAGATACAGCAGACACTCCTGTGTTTTGCATAATCTCACGATACTATAATCGAGTGTACCATAGTTCACTGATTATAACAGAATTTATATGTTGTGTTATCTAAATGACCACTTTGGTACCTCAACGACAATTTGCTTTGGGGAGAGGGTTTAACAAAATGTCTGCCTTTATCCAAGTCCCATTTCCATTTACATTATTCATGGAAATGAAATACTGTTTAAACTGAACTAATTTATCTGAAATAATGATAATCCTGTTTAGTGAACAAAAAATTGAACAAATTTAAAAAAAACAAAAAAACACAGGAGGAAGATGGCTATACATAATACATACATGTACTAGCATTGATTTATTGGAACACGGACACTCACACAGTAAGGGTGTCTATCAAGTACACAGAGACTTAACCGGCATTCTCAGACACACGTATCATAGAGTTGGCAGGTTTAAGAAGAACCAATCAATACCACTGACCACAGCTGTTGTGGCAAGTGTGATGGAATTAGGGACTGAAACTTGCATCAATGATTTTAACACAGGCTCACATATGAAGACAGGCTCTCAATCATTTGGGGCCAGGCTTAGCCAAATCCTTCAAGATGGAAAATCAATTGCGAAATCTCTGAGCTCAGTAAAGTGAATAATTCCACAATTACTTTGTCTTAGTGGAAATAAAGTTTGTATCAGATAATATACCCCTCCCATTAAAATTCTCTCTGTTTTTGGAGTAGATTTATTACAACCATACAGATAAAGGACTAGAAACAATAGTATGGTGATTTGGATCTATGTCTTTAGCTTTTAGCAGTGGACAAAAAGCATTTTGAGTGATGGAAAGTAAATGATACAAAAAGTTACCAATACCACTTATTTTTACTACAAATCATTTGATGGTAATCCTGAACTGCAAGTCTGTAACACTAATTCCATTCCCTCATAAAAGTAGCGGTATTTTTAGCGGTATTTTAAACATGGCAGTGTGACTAACATCACAGGACCTTTGAAGTAGGGTAGGCATTAGGACTCCGACGCGAACTGAATTCTTGGAAATTCCCCCCAGTTGAAATCCTGCCTATATTAAGATGGAGACTGCCCAAGTCAGAATCACCACCAGAAATTTTCATCAAAAGTAGGTCAGCTCAGAACTTGCTGGTAACAGTCCCCTAATGCACCTTCATGCCAAAAATCAAGGTTCTAATGTCAGCGGTTTTCCTTATTTTGCCAACGAAAGGATTCGGATAGACTGAATCACTCATTATCGGACAATTTGCAAATGAGTGCCTACTTCGTAGGAAAAAATACACTTGTTTTATGTTTTCAAAATATGAAAGTGTAAAATTCTTATGACTGTTTAAACTTGAGACTCACAAAACCCCTCGGCTTCCCCCAAGCAATTGAGAAATATGCTGAGAATGTGCAACATCATCCAGAATTATCGTTTTTAGAGAATATCATCAATTCTGCAGATATAACGGCTACATGTACATTCAAGAATATATATCACAAAATCATACCTAATACACAAACATGAAGCTGCGCTATCGAAACCCCTCGGCTCTGAACCCCAGCTATTATAATGTAAGGGTGTCTCTACCAATTGATTGGCTTGTGGGAAGAAATATTTACCCCTGGTATTGTAAGTGTACTTTCTTTGAAAAAAAAAAAAGTTTCCTCCCCTTAAATTAATTTGTTTCTGGAATAAATACATACACTATAGATATACGTTTGTTCTTCGCATTGTGTAAGAGAATAAATCAATAAATCAATCATCCAATCAATAAATAAATGTGATAGTATACAAACATGATATAGAAATTATATGCAAACTTAACATAGGAATTAGTGGATTTTATTAGACAAGGGGCATAACTCTGCAAAATACTTTCTGACAAGACTCATTTTCGATAGGCATCTAGTTCAGGTCAAGAGAAACAACTGTATCACGTTAGGATGTCGTATATGGAACGGTTCTGAAATTATCACAATAACAAATCATAAATGGATTTATATTTGTAAAAAGAGGCATAACTCTGCAAAATATTGTCCGAGATGACTCATTTTCAATAGGCTTCTGATTTACGTGAAGATAAATAGATGTAACAAGTTTGGTTGCCATGCATGAAACGGTTCTGTAGATATCGCGGTAACGGACGTACGGACGTACAGACGTACGGACAGCCGTACATGATGACGACAATACCCCTAGGCCAAAGTTGGCCGAGGGGTAAAAAGGGTCATAACTTTTTTTGTAGGTTTATAGAATACAAGTAGATAAATAAGTTTCCAAAATTTGGTAGCTGTATAGAGCACACTTCATCAGATTCAACTGGTCACATTCAAGCATATCCAAATTTATTACACCAGAAAAGGGGCATAACTCCATAAAATAGGGGTCGAGACGATGATTTTTTTGTACACTTCTAGAATACAACTAGATAAATAAGTTCTAAATTTAGCAGCTGTACTGAACACGGATCTGCAGATATAACTTGTACATTCAACTACAGATCACAGAATCTGAGATTATTACATGCGTAAGGGGCATAACTCCATAAAATATGGGCCGAGACAACTAATTTTTTGTAGGCATGTAGACTACAAATGGACAAAAATGTTTCCTCATAATTTGGTAGCTGTGCAAAACACAGAACTTTAATTATACCGTACATAACTGGTTACATTCAAGCATATATCACAAAATCAGACATAACTGCGCCCGAAGAGGCATAACTCTGTAAAATAAGGATCGAGGTGAGTAATTTTTTGTTGGCTTCTAGAATACAACAATATAAATAAGTTTCCAGAATATAGTAGCTGTATCGAACACAGTTCTGCAGATACAGTTGGCTACATGCAAGCATATAGGGCAGAAATAGAAATTAATATATCTGTAAAGGGGCATAATTCTGTAAAATATGGGCCGAGGGGAGCCACTTTCGATAGGCGTGTGACTTAGCACTAGATAAATAAATGTTCAAAATTTGGTGATTATGTCTCAAGCGGTTTTGCCTAAATGCGATAACGGACAGACGTACATGGCGACGATAATACCCCGAAGCCAAAATGATCGAGGGGTAAAAACTATTTGTTCAAGTTTGAAAAAAAATATATCAATTTCTTTTCTATCCTAGGCTTTAATATGAGAAAGGAGTTATCAAACTTGCCATTTACAAAATTCAGTACCAGAATGACGCAATAGGAAAACTAATGAAACTGGCTTAGCCGGTCTTTTGTGGGTTAAATGCAATTTTGCTCAACACTATCATGGGGGTTCAAATGTCCATAAAAAAAATTCTGTCTCCTCCCAACAGTAGCCTGAGCAAACTAATGCCATGAATAATAATGTTGCTTTTGTATTTTGTGATGTTGGATAAATATGAGAATACAAACACTTCCAGTACATGAAGGCCTGCTTAGTTTTGTGCTTGAATGGTTGTGCTTTAATAACGTATTAAATAATCTGTTTCCTACATTCAATTTAAGGTTTTTAATTTTTTTTTTTTTTTTTTGACTAGCTGTGACATGAGAGAGGCAACTTATTTTTCTACATGTCACATGCAAAAAGTACCTGTCAGAGACAGGTGTTAATTTCAACCCATGGAACTAGTATTAGCTATAGGTAAAGGAAGAGCGTTTAGAAATCCACCCTTTGAGCATTTCAATTTAACATGCTTCTGTCTAACAATGGCTTTCTCCATGGTTGTACTAACCGACAAGAGAGCATTCTGTAGACGACTGGCCCATTCCTTTGGAGGGAAACAACCCAAAGCTGGTCTGTTCACAAATGATGCCTGAAAGATACTTGAAGGTCATATCTGTTCTGTGGGTAATTACATACAGCTGTAAATGAAGTAGTTTTCTATGAAATTGAATTACCCTTAATAATGGAATAAAAGCAAATCTTATATTTTTCAAAACAAAATATGCTGGAAACTTGTACTTTGTCTATCTTTCAATACTCTGGAATTGTTTTTTCAGCAGCAATAAATTTGTGTGGTTTGAATGACAGATCTGATAAGTGTTTTTCACCTGTTTTAATTCTCAACTTTCTAATGTACAAAGTCTAGCAAAAACATGTAGGTCAACAACTCTGAATTCACTTACCATATATATATACTTACCAAGTTGGCGGGATCTTGGACAGCTGCCAGCAATCTAGGGTGATTGTAACCTGTGACATTATACAGATATATTAATTCAGGTAATCATCACTGCTTGAACTATATGCACTCATGATTTACCTCCCTTGTATGTAAAAAGTTAAGCTCATCATGTGACATCTATGACCTTGGTGACCTGGTTTGATCATTGTACATGTAATGCAGGCAATATCATGCTAACCTAGAATCAGTGTTTTATTAGGTGTTCTGAATTTGACTGCTGGATATACTGGATTTCTCTATTAAACCATTACAACAAAGGCCAAAACAATGAATCTGTTATTAGTTATTTGCTATGAAGTGAATCATGAACATTGTTACCATAGAAATATCATGAATGTACAAATGCTCCACTGAAAGAGGCAACAGACAATTATAGACTTCTGGACAAAGGTCACAATACGGAAGTTTCCAAACTGTCACGGCAAGAGTATTTGCCCTTGTCTGCTAGTGGCAGTATTTGCCCCCGTCTGCCAGTGGGCGTTTGAGTCGGGGAGGACAAAATCTCATACCGGTAGAAATTGTATTGCTCTTGTAGCATGCAATGTTGTATTGTGACATCATACAACAATCGAATACGAGCGCCTACTAGTGGGCAAAGGAAAATTACTCGTACAGAAAAATTTCAGAGACTTCGCTATTTAGTTGGGATGATACATTTATTTCTGTACCCGGTACTGTGAACATGGTGGAGGTCAAAGAAAGATGTAACGTTAGAAGATCAGTAAAAGATACAATGTATATACAAGGCGCTTGATAAAATATTAATTTGTATGTAGACAAACAGGTCAGTCAGAGACCGAATACTGTTAATCTCTCTAATAATTCATACATATCAAAACACAATTTAGAAGCAAATTCCAGAAAATAGTCTGTCAATATTCAACTCAGGTTGTTCAGAACTGTTCACTATTGAGCTATTGACTGTACAAGATGTTGACAAAAGAAAATGTTCATCAATCTAATTTTTTAATTTAATTGACCAAATAGCCGGTCTAACAGTGTTTGAATTATCAGGGAGATCCACTCTATTCGGTGCAGCAAAACAATTTAGGCAGAGAAATGCGCCCAAATTAGTGAAAATATTCCAAGTTCTAGAATTCTGGCAAAATAGATAAGCTTTGAGTCAGATATGAAACTTAATTGATGAGGAATCTCCATGAACACGACTGAACATTGATTCTCAATGCAAGAATTTTTTATTTTTTTTTAAATAATATATTTTTTTAGAATTTTTTTTTTTTTTGCTCTCTACTTTGGGCGCATCCTAATTTGGGCACAATGTTTAACGTTGGATCTAGGGTGTTATCTAAAGCCCTGGAAACTGTACCTATTGGAACCGAGGCTATCTGAGTGTAGAGGTCAAGTAGAATGTTTCCATCAGCATCAGCTAGGTAATTCCCTCGACTTTTCTCATAGTCGGCAAAAAATTGGACAGCCCCAACATTCTGAAATTGAACCCCCAAATTATAGTTTACTAGTTAGCAGCAATAATGTACATGTAGATACTGACTAGCATCCTTTATAAAAATAAAATCATTTTGGTTTGGGAGATCGCAACATGTAATCATGATTAATCAATCTAATTATAATTTGGATAGTTAAGATACATGCACACTGAAATAATACATGATAACATCCGGATATACATGTAGGCCAGAAGTATACCGATATACATGTACATGTAACATATACATTAATTTGCCTAAACAATATCATGTCTAATGTAAGTGTTGTTCACAAAATGAAGAATAAGCAATGATCCAACCACTTAAAAAATTAATCTGGTCAGACCATCAATACCACTGGGCACTTAGTCCAAGACCATTTTGTGGGCTCTGTTGGGGGAAATTTCATTTTTTTAAGTGCTGCTCGAACATTTCAGATCTTAGACAACCTTTTACTATTCCATGAATTCTAACATATACATGTATCTAAATACCATTATCACACAACTATTTGCATAACTTTCACAATGTGATAGACGTAAACACACAAAGTTATGACCACCAGAGTCTTCAAAAAATTTCTCTCAAGTTTTGACAATTTGATATGTCCTATCACCACCCTATCCAAGTAGGTGGTACATATACCTCCTGTTTAGATTTTTACTCCTTATTATTGTACTATCATGGTTATGTGTTTACCATTTTCTTTTACCCTATTTCTTTTAATTATTCAGACGGCAAAATTTAACTTCAGCTAACAGGGGTCGAAATTTACACCTGTCTACCTGTCTCTGAGAGGTAATTTTTGAAAGAGACAGGTAGAGAAATAAAGTACCTGTCTCTATTGACAGGTAGCCAATAATTTTGTTTTGTTGTTCAAAATATATCTTCAACAAAATTCATTCAAAACACCTGCTAATAAGTGCAAGTAAACAAGGTGTCATTAATTTATTAGTGTCTTGCAACATCTAAATTTGTCATTAATCTCGAGTTACATGTATGTGACAATTTCAACGATTGCATGTTCAGGTAATTCTTAAAGGTGACAGGTAAACATTTTGGTCACCTGTCTCGTATGACAGGTAAATTATTTTGAATATTTCGACCCCTGGCTAACAGCTTCAGCTTCGAAGAGAAATTCTGCTAACATTTTACAAATTTCACTAGCAGCATCTTTACAGTTTTTGAGCCAAATAACATATCCACGCTGCAATATTTAGTCACAGTTGACATAAAGATTTGTTTCTGCTTCTAAGTCTAAAAATGCTGTTCGAAAAATTGAAAGAAATGGGGTAGCCCCTGTTGTACTGCATCATTAGTACGTTTGATATGTACATGTATGGTTTTTGGAACATAACCAATGCGATTGGTGTGGTTGCGCCAATGAAAGAATTGAATTGTAAATTATATGCCAAGGCCTCAGCTTCAACAATACTTATATTTGATATGGCTACTACATGTAACTCTATTCTTATAAGAGAAAATAAATTATTAAGCATCATTGAAATTCAACAAACCGACAACAATTCCTCACCGTGGAGACACATAAATTACAGACTGAGCTAGGACCAGGCTGGTGATACCCACAGTGGGTTACTGTCCCTAGAAAATACAAAATCTCACATGAAATATACATGTACCTTTATAAACACTGTATATGTGTAACATATATGAATGGACAAAATATAACCTGTGTGGAATGCATAGGGCCTGTAGGTCTCGCCAAGAATCTCAAGCTTCCGGTGACAAATCTTGAAATTAAATGTGACAAATTTGACATAATCTGACTTGATGACCCCAAAAAAATTGGGTCAATCTCACTGATTTTTGATATGCTTCTGTTTGTGACCACTTAAATGTGGGATTTAAGTTTGGTGTATCTAGGTATAAAGATTCTTGAGATATGACGGTGATGAAAAAACAAAGATGGATAAACAATATACATGTATACATGATGAAAATACCCCAAGGACAATTTTGGCTGTAGTACATGACCTGATGTGTGTCTGGTGTAAGTTCAGTAAGCCTAGGCATTATCATACTTGAAATATGGTGGTAATAAGCAGCCACAGATGGATGGACAAATTTGACCCAGTGACCCACAAAAAGTAGGTCAACCCAACTGACTTTTGATAGACTTCTGCTTTAAAACCATATGCAAAGTAAGTTTGGTGCTCCCAGTCATAGTCACTCTTGAGATATGGTGGTAACAATCAATCCATGATAAATTGACACAGTTTGACCTGGGTCAATCTTGATGATTCTCAATAGCCTTCTGCTCTGTGGCCATATGCGTGTGTGATGTAAGTTTGGCATTCCTAGGCTTAGTTATTCTTGAGATATGGTGATAACGAGAAACTGCAGATAGACACAAGGACATACATGATGACGGCAATACCCCTAGGGCAACAGTCAGCCTAAGTCTGGGTTACTGTTGTCTGAATTTCATTACTTCTTATATAAAGGAACAATGTGAAGCCACAATCATGACAATGTAGCTGTCACCGGTAAAACTTTTCTAATTGATTCTTAGTGCGAGAATTACATGCCCTATATCTTGAGAGGATATAGATCACATGATCATGAAGGTATTA
Organism: Hanleya hanleyi; assembly: GCA_036873755.1. NCBI lineage: Eukaryota > Metazoa > Mollusca > Polyplacophora > Lepidopleurida > Hanleyidae > Hanleya > Hanleya hanleyi. Next base: position 119,457 of record JAVTVY010032930.1, read on the forward strand.
AACATGTGTGTATTCTCTACCTGTATTGCATCAAGCTCCTGTAATAGCTGTTTAGAATTAGGACCTGGGATCTCAGTCTTGACACTTGGTCCCGCGGGTTCACCGGGAAACAGGTCAACGGAACCACTTACACTCCTCACCTGTACACTATGAACTCCTGTAATCATAGGAAAGATTAAATTAGGCCATCATGTGTGTTGATATCTGTATTTCAATGTTTCCACATTTGCCGAGGTAAGCGAGATTTGACTCATTTCAGATCTATGGTGAAAGTTTTCATGAGAAAAAGTCAAAATATAGGAAGTATAGGAGGTTTTGAGTAAAATATAGAAAAACATAGGAATGACACAAAAATATAGGAGGAAGCACTTGAAGGCCTGAATTATGATTTTCATAATTTCAGATTGATTCCAAAAGAAATATCCTCTAGAATTCTGAGGCATGTTATTACAATAACCATTAACCACTAACATAAATGAGGGCGGTGGACACTAAATACAAATACACAACCACATTGAAGTGGCAAATTGAAATCATAGTCGACCAATCCCGAGAACTCTTCATAGTACTTCGAAGGGTACTATACATTGTAATGGCAGGGGCTTTTGAATGATGCTGCAGTCCTGCCATTTCGGTGCCATAATGCGGGGTAGAAATATGGACTAGTCCTTGGCATATAGAGACCAGTACTGGCATATCATGCATCAATGTGACCAATAGTGACCAGCACTGGCATATCATCAATGTGACCAATAGTGACCAGCACTGGCATATCATCAATGTGACCAATAGTGACCAGCACTGGCATATCATTAATGTGACCAATACTGACCAGCACTGGCATATCATCATCAATGTGACCAATAGTGACCAGCACTGGCATATCATTAATGTGACCAATACTGACCAGCACTGGCATATCATCAATGAATGTGACCAATACTGACCAGCACTGGCATATCATCAATGTGACCAATACTGACCACCACTGGCATATATCATCAATGTGACCAATACTGACCAGCACTGGCATATCATCAATGTGACCAATAGTGACCAGCACTGGCATATCATCAATGTGACCAATACTGACCAGCACTGGCATATCATCAATGTGACCAATAATGACCAGCACTGGCATATCATCAATGTGACCAATACTGACCAGCACTGGCATATCATCAATGTGACCAATACTGACCAGCACTGGCATATCATCAATGTGACCAATACTGACCAGCACTGGCATATCATCAATGTGACCAATACTGACCAGCACTGGCATATCATCAATGTGACCCATACTGACCAGCACTGGCATATCATCAATGTGACCAATACTGACCAGCACTGGCATATCATCAATGTGAACCATACTGACCAGCACTGGCATATCATCAATGTGACCAATACTGACCAGCACTGGCATATCATCAATGTGACCCATACTGACCAGCACTGGCATGCCATCAATGTGACCAATAATGACCAGCATTGGCATATCATCAATGTGGCCAATACTGACCAGCACTGGCATATCATCAATGTGACCAATAGTGACCAGCACTGGCATATCATCAATGTGACCAATAGTGACCAGCTCTGGCATATCATCAATGTGACCCATCTGACCAGCATATGCCACCCAATAATGACCAGCATTGGCATATCATCAATGTGGCCAATACTGACCAGCACTGGCATATCATCAATGTGACCAATAGTGACCAGCACTGGCATATCATCAATGTGACCAATAGTGACCAGCTCTGGCATATCACCAGTCACTACTGGTCACACGGATCATTAATGTTCACATCATTATCTTTGAGTGAGTGAGCGAGTGAGTGAATAGGATTTAACATCGCTTTCAACATTATTTCAGTCATATCGTGACAAACCAACCAAGCACCAACCAGCCAAGTTGCATTCCTGCTGCTTCAAAGAAGAAATCTTTGAAATAACATGCAGACAGACACCCTCCATCCACCCTATAAAACACTGACGACAGCACACAAGACACAGACAGGATGCTTACATGGTGCAATAAAGACAAGTGATATTACAGTGCTAGACATCACATTATTAAAGTTCCTGTTGCTTCTCAGCAAAATGCATTGAAGCAACAGGAACCCCGTGCCCACCCAACAACCCGCTCATTAATTTTATCTTTGACATGGCAGTGCTGGTCATTATTGGTCACATCAGTGACATGGCAGTGCTGGTCATTATTTGCCACATCAGTGACATGGCAGTGCTGGTCACTATAGGTCACATCAGTGACATGGCAGTGCTGGTCATTATTTGCCACATCAGTGACATGGCAGTGCTGGTCACTATAGGTCACATCAGTGACATGGCAGTGCTGGTCATTATTTGCCACATCAGTGACATGGCAGTGCTGGTCACTATAGGTCACATCAGTGACATGGCAGTGCTGGTCATTATTTGCCACATCAGTGACATGGCAGTGCTGGTCACTATAGGTCACATCAGTGACATGGCAGTGCTGGTCATTATTTGCCACATCAGTGACATGGCAGTGCTGGTCACTAATGGTCACATTGATGACATGGCAGTGCTGTTCACCATTGGTCACATCGGTGACATGGCAGTGCTGTTCACTATTGGTCATATCGGTGACATGGCAGTGCAGGTCACTATTAGTCACACCAGTGACATGGCAGTGTTGGTCATTATTGGTTCCATCAGTGACATGGCAGTGTTGGTCATTATTGATCACATCAGTGACCAGTGACAGGGAAGCTCTGGTCATTATTCGCCACATCAGTGACAAGACAGTGCTGGTCACTATCGGTCACATCAGTAACATGGCATTGCTGCTCACTATTGGTCACAGTGCCATGGCAGTGTTGGTCACTACTGGTCACATCAGTGGCATGGTAGTACATGTCATTATTGCTCACCCCAGTGACATGGCAGTGCTGGTCATTATTGGTCATATCAGTGACATTGCAGTGCTGGTCAGTATTGGTCATATCAGTGGCATGGCATTGCTGGTCAGTACTGGTCACATTAGTGACATGGCAGTGCTGGTCAGTATTGGTCACATCAGTGACATGGCAGTGCAGGTCAGTATTGGTCATATCAGTGGCATGGCAGTGCTGGTAAGTATACGTCATTTCAGTGGCATGACAGTGCTGGTCTGTATTGGTCACATCAGTGACATGGCAGTGCTGGTCATTGTTTGGTCACATCAGTGACATGGCAGTGCTGGTCATTATTGGTCACATCAGTGACATGGCAGTGCTGGTCTGTATTGGTCACATAAGTGACATGGCAATGCTGCTCAGTATTGGTCACATCAGTGACATGGCAGTGCTGGTCATTATTGGTCACATCAGTGGCATGACAGTGCTGGTCTGTATTGGTCACATAAGTGACATGGCAATGCTGCTCAGTATTGGTCACATCAGTGACATGGCAGTGCTGGTCATTATTTGGTCACATCAGTGACATGGCAGTGCTGGTCATTATTGGTCACATCAGCGACATGGCAGTGCTGGTCATTATTTGGTCACATCAGTGACATGGCAGTGCCAGTCACTATTGGGTCACATCATTGACATGGCCTTGCTGGTGTAACCAATATTAACTGACACTCACACAGCCTTTCACATGCCCTGGGCTGATCAGCCTCGTCAAAATGCAAGGCCTGTTGTGAATGGAAGTTTCCCTTTTCATTTTTTTTTCCTACCAGTTTGAACTGCCTGTACCCTCAGTGTTCACTTGATTCTTGAATCTACACAGTAGATTCTTGAATCGAACCCCTTGAATCTACAAAGTATAACTTGCAAACGCTCTATGTAACCAGGTAAACTTGTTAGCCAGTTTCAGCCAGTCTTACTGGCTGCCTGCACATCGCTGTGCAGCATTGTGAGTGCATTAATCCATGACCCAATCTCAGGACCATGAGGGTTTTGAGTCTGGTGTATGAAAAATGAATATTTAGTACGCAAAAATAAATCTTCCAAATAAAGGTAAAGATACTCTGAAGTGGAACCAAAAAATACATGGCCAGTCTGGGGACTGGAAATGAAATTATACAGCTGAAATTTGAAAACGGCTTGTGACTGACTTATTCTCCTCTCACAAAATACAGAACTTTGTATTAATTGCTCTTTTCAGCAACATTTGTTTTTGTCACAAAGACTAATGGCAAGAGAAAACAGAACTGGAACATCAAGATATACTTACCTATAGATCTACGGGAGTCAATGAGTTTAGTCTAGGCTATCCTCCCATCCTCCCTCCTTTTCATGTACATCATTACATGTACATGATTTGTGCAACGAAAATTACCCCCTGGCAAAAACCTTCATACCTTTATCCGCTGAAGCATTCCTTAACAAATCGAACAGCCCTCCACGCATCATACAGCGAGAACTCTTCATGTTCAGTTATGATTTGATTGTTGAAGAAGCAAAAGCAAAGAAATCGACAAGCTCGACTGTCTGACAGCTGATTTGTGCGAGATGCATTCGCGCACTTCTGATCTCAGATCTTTGCCGCGTGATCGGGAATTTCCGTTTTTCCCCGGAGCATGATTAGTCTCTAAACAAAATCTATTTCAATAAACCATAGGTTTAGGAACTGGTTTGTGAATATTGCCCTCTCTCCTAAGTTGGGCAATATCTTAGAATACTAAAGCTGGCTTAATAACTAGAAATATCCCAGGGACTTTTGAAAGTGTATTGGCAGTTTTGGTTTCTAGATTACAGGTGTAAGAATGGCGGATATTTTGACTTTTAATTGAAAGTTATATTTGCAAATCAAAAGCGAGATAATTAATATTCGAGGACATGTGTGAATTTTCTTGAGCTATGCATCTCATTGAAGGCGGTTTCGAATAGATGTAGAAATAGGGTTTGCATCGACCAAAGGTAAATTATACTTTTTATAGGCCCACTTTTTCATAAAGGGGAAAAGGGGAAGAAGACCCCTGGTTTCGTTACGGGTGGGAGTAGCCAAGTTGACATGTCAACTTGGCTAGGGTGGGAGGGGTATTTTGGACACTAAGTTCCAGCGGGTCGTACTAAAAACTGCGCGGAACTGCATTTCAACTGCGCGTGGATTATTTGATGGATTTTTCTTTATTTGCTGACGAGCAGAATATTGATATTAAGGTGGCTCCCTGGTTTCGCCTTTCGGTGCAAAGTCATGTCATTTTTCTCATATTTGTTGTATAGCTCGGGAAGTTCATCCTGTATCAGAAAATGATATTAAAATTGGGGCATAGCGTATTACTTTTTTCTAATTTTCAGTTGTGTACCGTGTACCTGTGGCAAATTGGTACAATGTAAATACTATGTAAAACACCCAATACTTGAGACATAATTGTTTTCGGAATATTCAAAAAGTCATGTCAATTTCCGCATTTTTTAAATATATATTCCTCAAAACATGTAGTTTTTGAATAACTCAAATTTAAGGTAGGTCGCCATACGAAAAAGGGCATGAATAGGGCTCTGAATCTACCTAATCCCACACTTTTTCCCGCCATTTTGCATGAAGTTCCAACAATGCAACGTCATGACGTCGACAAATGTCACGCCAACAAAGAGTTTGCCATTCGACGTCATGACGTAACAAGAGGAAATGTGTCAATTGTTTACTAAAACGAGTCACTGGAACGTAAACGCTGCCTGTCAAAGTATCTCATTCTAGCCATTCACTCGCAAGAGTACGATTACAAGGGAGGTAATTGTGATGCGCAAAGAGCTGCGCAGAACACTCATTCTTGTAACCAGGGAGCCACCTTAATAAAACAGACAACAAAATGCGCAAAATGTAGACTATATATGTCGCTTGAAACGAGAGAGAACGAAATTCAAATACGCGGAAATTATGTTTCACTTTCACTGCTCGGAGATTCGCTTCGCTGGAATGGAATCGTTAATATTAGAGCACCTTATCCTACCTTATTCGTTATATCACTTGGAATCATTTGATATGCTTTCTTCAACTGAGTCTTTGTGTGAAAGTATATATTGCCGGGTATCAATTTTAACTGCGCGGAAATCGAGCCCGTAAGCAAATTTAGCGTAAAGTTCAACTGCGCGGAAATCCATGGCACCTTCATCCCACACAGATTCTCCTGGATTGAACTAATTCTGATATGTATAAATTTCAAAAGGCTTGCGTGTATGAATTTCATCTGTCCGAACGTGAACTTGGCATAAATTTCAACTGCGCGAAAATCGAGCCCGTATAAAGTTTAACTGCGCGGAAATCCATGGTAGCTTCACCCCACGCAGATTCTCCTGGATTGAACTAAATCTGATGTGTATGAATTTCAAAAGGCATGGGTGTATGAATTTCATCTATCCGAACGTGAACTTGGTATAAATTTCAACTGCGTGGAAATCGAGCCCGTATAAAGTTTAACTGCGCGGAAATCCATGGCAGCTTCACCCCACGCAGATTCTCCTGGATTGAACTAAGTCTGATGTGTATGAATTTCATCTGTCCGAACGTGAACTTGTTATAAATTTCAACTGCGCGGAAATCGAGCCCGTATAAAGTTTAACTGCGCGGAAATCCATGGTAGCTTCACCCCACGCAGATTCTCTTAGATTGAACTAAGTCTGATGTGTATGAATTTCAAAAGGCTTGCGTGTATGAATTTCATCTGTCCGAACGTGAACTTGTGTACAAATAGTATTATTTTGTTCATACCTTGCTAGTAGATAGTATATTATTTATTCGTTGCTCATACCAATATGTTTTCGTATTTTTTCATACCTTCCTATTAGATAGTATATTATTTATTCGTAGCTCATATCAATATGTTTTCGTATTTTTTCATACCTTGCCATTAGATAGTATATTATTTATTCGTAGCTCATACCAATATGTTTTTGTATTTTTTCATGCCTTCCTATTAGATAGCATATTATTTATTCGTAGCTCATACCAATATGTTTTAAATGTAGTTTGGATGCATATTTATGTAGTTATTAGGCCCGTTTGTCACTTTATGTAGCCGTCACGTCTAGAGATATTATGCCAATAAATAATTCATTATTATTTAAAACTTGTTTTCTTTTTATTGGAATATAATTGTTTATTTTGAAATTTATACCCAGCTTATACGGAGACTTCAGTTTCGCAGTTAAGATTGCAGAAATTACGGACAGTTGAAATATATACACAAAACCCTTAGCCCAAGCAAGAGAAATCTCACGTTTATATTTGAATTTCCCGGACAATATAAATTTATTTCATGGACGAAAAAAATAATTCTCAATTTATTTTCCTGTAAGCCTTCTTTTGTCTATCCAAAATCTCTCAAAATCTCTGAGAAGTGAATCTTGGTTTCTGCGCAGTTAAAATAGATATTAGTACACAATTTTTACTTACGGACAGTTGAAAATCTCTGGGAAGTAAAACTTGATTTCCGCGCAGATTAAATTTATATCCAGTTCAAATTCATACATAACCTTATTTCAAGCGAACTGAATCTCCGGCAGTCAAACTTGATGTTAGACTGAATTGAGACTCGTTCGAATATGTACCAACTCTGGAAATGCGCATTCCGATAACAAATCTTTCTTCGCGGAATCTCAACTGCGCGGAAAATAAGTAACTGTGCGGAAAATAAGTTTTCTGCCCAGAGATTCGCAAGAGTCGAGTAATTGACCACCCAACATTCGTTATCATGAACCCCTGCATGGGGTCATCATGATGCAGGTGGGTGTCATCAACTTTCAACAGACCGGATCTGTTGTTGAACCCCGTATAAAGAAATAATAATAGAAAAAGAACTGGCTAGTGTTAATCAGGTTTAATACAAAACAACTCAAAGTGCTTTGATGAGTTGTTTCAAGATAACAGTAGATCTAACTGAGCGGAGCCTGTTCCAACTGCGCGGAAAATAAGTTTTACTCTCGCTCTTTGTCATTCGCTCCCCTCTCAACAGAGTGGACAGTTCAAATAAAAGGCAAGTGGAAGTTTGTATTACACTAAGTAGTGCATATTCGAGCATGATGATTCAGGGTGAAATGATAACGAATAAGGTAGGATATTAACGATTGAAACTCAAATTCCGCGCAATTCAAATTTATACCAAGTTCACGTTCGGACGGGTATACGCAAGCCTTGTGAAATTCATACACATCAGACTTAGTTCAATCTAAGAGAATCTGCGTGGGGTGAAGCTACCATGGATTTCCACGCGGTTAAACTTTATACGGGCTCGATTTCCGCGCAGTTGAAATTTATAACAAGTTCACGTTCGGACAGATGAAATTCATACACGCAAGCTTTTTGAAATTCATACGCATCAGAGTTAGTTCAATCCAGGAAAATCTGCGTGGGGTGAAGCTACCATGGATTTCCGCGCAGTTAAACTTTATACGGGCTCGATTTCCGCGCAGTTGAAATTGATGCCAAGTTCACGTTCGGACAGATGAAATCCATACACGCAAGCCTTTTGAAATTCATACATATCAGAATTAGTTCAATCCAGGAGAATCTGTGTGGGATGAAGCTGCCATGGATTTCCGCGCAGTTGAACTTTACGCCAAATTTGCTTACGGGCTCGATTTCCGCGCAGTTAAAATTGATACCCGGCAATATATACTTACGGACAGTTGAAATTTCACACATAAGACTCAGTTGAAGAAAGCATATTAAATGATTCCAAGTGAAATGATAACGAATAAGGTAGGATAAGGTGCTCTAATATTAACGATTCCATTCCAGCGAAGCGAATCTCCGGGCAGTGAAACATAATTTCCGCGTATTTGAATTTCGTTCTCTCTCGTTTCAAGCGACATATAGTCTACATTTTGCGGATTTTGTTGTCCGTTTTATTAATATCAATATTCTGCTCGTCAGCAAATAAAGAAAAATCCATCAAATAATCCACGCGCAGTTGAAATTAAGCTCCGCACAGTTCCGCGCAGTTTTTAGTACGACCGGTTCCAGCCATTCCAATTAAGCGCAACGTTCATGGATATGGACAATTTTACACGTTTTTAAAAAGGAATTCTGTAACACTTGTGTCAATAACATCGAGCTAACCGTGCATTTTATTACACGTTTTAGCACGGTTATGTGAAATCAACATCCGTCAAGTAGGATTGTGAAGACTGTGTCTGGGCGCCGATTCTTGCGCAGCCTGATAAATTGCAATCAGGAAATGTTACGTCAGCGATTCGATGACCAATGATTTGACCTTTGACAAAACCTGTTTGACATGTTTTGACAGAAGACACGTCATCCACGAGGTCCCCGAACAACACAAATGAATGGAACGAGTTGAAAAATCTGGAACCATTAGCCTTGAACCGAAATGCTAAGGAAACGCAATCATATTTTTCGTCAAAGGGCTTTCGAGCGCGCCGAAGTGAGCAATATCATAAGGACTGATATTAATAGGATGAACAACTGTGCAAATCTTTCTTTCTAAAACCCTGTAAATCGTCTGTAATCTTTGAAACATTTTATAGACCCGCTCTTCCACTTTCCCGGGAAAGAAAACAGTGAGGCGCTCGACGGGTGGGACTCGCCTGTGTCACACATTACACCGAGTCAACACACAGAACATAATTTTCTTACGTCAGCTACCCGACCCTCCAATTGTTTTCACCTGAACAGGTATTAGAGTTATTTCTCTTGCTTTGAAGTTCTCTTTGAACACGTAACTTCCGCTTTGCACTTTTGATGGCGATTTCACGTTTTAAGCTCTGTGAATGTGGAACTTCTTTTACCGGTTGTGATCATTTGGCTTGTTGTACACTTGAAGGGTAAATGTTATCATGCTCTCCTGGCTTCCCTGTTTACGTGAGTACCTTTATTTATTTGTTACGACCAAAAAAAAAATTCAACTTCTCAAGGCTACGTCAAGTGCAGCTGTTCATTGGGAGATTCCATTTCACAACTGGATGAGGAAAGGGACATCTGCTTTCATACGAGTAACAAATCGAATAAAACAAGCAAATAAATTACAAGATGAAATTTCTTTCTCAAGTTTAACTGTTGTTTCCATCGTGAAATTGATTAACAAAGCGACACAAATAGACATATATCCATGTAATTTCCACACAGCTGACGCAGCTGACAGTATCACTCCCCATTTTAGAGGCCCCATAAAATTGTCCACTGACATTGGCACGATCGATGCCAACCGAGACGGGAGCATCAGTACAGTGGACGAGTTTTTTTCAAGAAGGGGAGAAAGGTTGTCAAAGTTTAAAATATGTTCACAACTTTTCATTATAATTTTTGTTGATAATCAAGTTGGGTAGTGCATTGGAATGGAAATAATATTTTCATAGGCGTGCTCAATGGTTATTAAAATTACACACGGTAAGTGTGGGAAAGTTTATAAATTTTAGGGCGTGGGCTTTGCCCTTGCCCTAAAATATAAACGTGCATAAAATAACCATTGAGCACACCTATGAAAACATTATTTCTTAAGTTGAAACTCATCAGTGTAAAGAATTTCAGCCATCTAGACCATTATTTTCTGTCAAAATATCAACTTTGAAAATTTTTTATCTCAAATTTGGAGGGGGGGGGAGGATTCAAAGTTCAGAATACCTTGCATTTATCTTCAATTCTTAGTATCAATTTTGGCAATTGGCACCACATGAATGCCCAAGAAATTTGCAGCAAGGGTGCCCCTGCCCTCCATGCATTGTCAATGGTACTTGATGGTTTCTTTGATGCTGTAGGGGTATGTGGAACCAGGGATTCATAGAAGTCCAAAATTTTGCCACCGGATATTGAAATTTCAGTATTTTTTTTACCTCAATTGAGTTTTTCTCAGTTTTTGCCACCGGCGTCCTGATTGCTATTGAGGTTTTTCTATGTTTTATGCCGCTGCCATATGTAATGGTTCTGAGAAAGAGTTTAAAGAATAAAGTAATATAACATCAAATTTGGCATAATCATTGAACTGTCTTAATTTATTTGTAAAGGCTTTAAATTAAGACATCTTGGAGAAAGAAAAATTATTACAACAACACCATCTCATAAGATACACCCGCTCAAACTTAGTCATTATGTCATGATCATATATACATACATCAGAAAGTTACTGGTAGTGACTTTCTTTCCCTGTCCAGGGTTCAGATTAACCTGATTAATTGACCAGCTCGAGCCTTTGCTGCTGTCCACAACAATACGGTCACGTTGACCTGAGCACGCTTTTCCCCGTTCTGTCCCAGCTTTGGTCAGTTGAATTAATCTGGCCATTGTTTCAGTACACATTGAGTTATTCTCTCAAATTTTAATTCACTCCTTTTATGATTCGTTAAAACGGCACCTTGTTCCGTTTGGTTTCATACTTTCGTCATAATAATTTAGACAAAGTTTCTTTCGTTTCTACAACACGCTGCCTAAATCTACAAAGAAAAAATAACACCATTAAGTTGCCTAAATAACATCTTGCGTTTTGAGAATATCCCAGTATATAGCATAATAAATCCCTGTAATGTTGGTATACTTACGTGTCCGTGAAAACACAAGATCATCTGTCGGTAAGATCGGAACATTCCCTCCTGTCAAACTTGCTAAGTAGCCGCCATGTTTTTTTTTCGTCACGCAATCGGTACTGCTCTGGCGGAAATCAGAGATTGATATATTCTTCGGACTACCTCCGATAGGTTGTAAGTGTATTACTATAAGGCCGAAGCGAACACACGTGGTAATCTGTGAAAGATGTCAGAATACGGATAAATCACGTTTACGTTCGTTGGGCTAGCGAAGATCCCAAGCCGAGGGCGGAAATTGCCGAAGCTGTTTCAACTTGGAATTCCCCATCTTATCGAGTTGGCTGTGAGCGTACGTCTACAAAAAAATTTGAACGGAGTTGTTGGTCGAATTACGAGTTTTAGCATTCACCGGAATTGAGTTAATAGCTGAGAAATTGAATATGTGCTGTGTTAAACGCATACTCTTCACTTTTTTTACAGTCCGAATTGAGTTTCCTAGTGAATACCGGTGGCAAAAACCGACGTATATGAATCCCTGGGAATATCCTCTGATTTTTTATGATAAAAACTAACTTCATAAACATATCCATTATGTGCGTGATAACATAGATATAATAATTAATGCTTAGATGCAAATTAATAATCATTAAATAAGAAAACAATCAAATATTGTGAAATGAAAATTTAATGAAAATTCATTCTATGTCCTATATTTTATTGGACGGATTGCGAAGCGATAAAAACATATAATATGTTGATGAAATAAACAGTATATGCAGGGTCCGAAATAGAAAACTTGATGACCTGCTATTTTTTTTTCTTTAGAGAAAAATCGCAGGTCAAATTGAACATCACCTGCTATTTTTATAATTGGACAGCTATTGTTTTCAACCTGTGCAAATTCAGATGAAAATAGTTAATTTAACACCATACAGTAAGGATCATTCATTTGTTAATTTTCTTATGCATTTTATCTATCCAATTTCACACAACAATGGAACAATAAGAATCATAATCAATTTCAGATGACATGATAATGTATTTCTCAATTTCATAAATGCTTACAATGTCGATTTGACAATCCACAATTGTTCATTCACTGACTAGTAGCGGTTTCAATTTTTAAGTTAATAACAAATTACTGCCCATTTGATTGTAAACTGATGTTGAATAATTTTATTAAATGCCTGACCTATCCCTGTAGATGTGACCGGCGACTGACCTTCTTCTCTTAGGATAGCATCTCTTTCTAATGTCTGGGCTCTTTTATGGGGTTCGCTGTTTGCGTGTGTAACAACAGAGTCTTTTTTGACGTTTGTGGTTCCGTTTAACCATGTTGGTTGAAAATTTCGAACAGATTTTATCCTATCTCCGTACTGCTTACATTCGCTACAACAGACGCTAATGACGACGACTTGCCCATTGCGTTTCTCCGTTTGTAAAACTTCGAGCCAATCGAAGTTCCAGAACTTTAAAGTCGATAGTTTGATGCTTTTTTGTGTCATTTTTACTGGCAAGTCATTCCTGTCAAAGCGTTGCTTCTCCTCGCTGTCGAGAAATGGAACCGGAAATGCAAGCCATAACTCGGCGGCTGTCTCCCCTGGCTTGAAAGAGATCGACCTGTACAAGTCCGTCCACATGGTTATCCCATCGGCATATATGCCAGATGGGATCATGTCATCACGCTGTCCGGCTGGCTGGCTGGCTGGCTGGATGAACGACGTGACCGCTCTAAAAGGTGAACCGTTCCAGCTGGAGTCTTCAAATTTGGTATACTGCATTGTTGGGTGATAAAGCACAAGCCTATTGAAATTGGGCACATTTAGTTGATTTTTGTGATTTCCATGGCAACATAACGAAAAATATCCATATAACGACGTGACCGCTCTAAAAGGTGAACCGTTGCAGCGGGAGACTTCAAATTTGGTATACTGCATTTTTGGGTGGTAAAGCAAAAGCCTATTGAAATTGGGCACATTTAGTTGATTTTTGTGGTTTCCATGGCAACATAATGAAAAATATCCACATGGTGACGTGACCGCTCTCAAAGGTGAACCATTGCAGCTACAGACTTCAAATTTGGTATACAGCATTGTTGGGTGGTAAAGCACAAGCCTATTGAAATTGGGGACATTTTGGTGGTTTTTGTGGCTTCCATGGCAACATAACGAAAAATATTCACATTACGACGTGAATGCTCTAAAAGCCGAACCATTGCAGCTGGAGACTTCAAATTTGGTATACAGCATTGTTGCATGGTAAAGCACAAGCCTATTGAAATTGGGGACATTTTTGTGGTTTCCATGGCAACATAACGAAAATATCCACATTACGACGTGAATGCTCTAAAAGCCGAACCGTTGCAGCTGGAGACTTCAAACTTGGCATACAGCATTGTTGCATGGTAAAGAACAAGCCTTTTGAAATTGGGGACATTTTGTTGATTTTTGTGGTTTCCATGGCAACATAACGAAAAATATCCACATGACGATGTGAATGTTCTAAAAGCCGAACCGTTGCAGCTAGAGACTTCAAATTTGGTATACAGCAATGTTGGATAGTAAAGCACAAGGCTATTGAAATTGGTAAATTTGGGTGTTTTTGCTGTTTCTATGGCAACATAATGGAAAATATCCACAGAATGAGGTTAATGCTTTAGAAACAGAACCATTGCAGCTAGACACTTCAAATTTGGTAACATATTGTGTGGTAAATCACAAGCCTATTAACCAACAATACATGTGAACATTTCCTTGCACATAATTGAGAGCCACCGTTTTAATGCTCCTCTTATCAGAGCGGGTGGTTGGTGGGTACCCGCCCCTTTTATATCTAGTTGTCTCCAGCCAACTTTTCATACCAATAAATATGACTGTTTTTCCCCCAACTACTTCTGTTTCCCCTTATTGAATGCCCTTCATCTGTCTATACCGGAGATTTATATTGCTCATGTGAAAGGGACGGCAAGTTCACACTAGGCCGATGGGATCAAGTGTGGCCGTGGCCTCTAGTTCTACTTTGTTTGCCAAGTTAATACCAGCGATAAATTTTGTGAACTTACGAACAATGTACGGAAATAAATACTTTATTATGTCTCCCCCAACTATGTTGGGGGGAGACATCTAGTGTTTGTGCTGTCTCTCCGTCCCCTTTTCTTGTCTTGCATTCGTGCATTCATCCGTGTCCGGTGTCCGTCCGTCCCCGTTGTCTGTCCGTCCCCTTTTCTTGTCTGCAAGATATCTCGAGAACTACTGGACGGGATTTCACCAAACTTGGATGGAAGCTTCATTGGGATGGCCCCCTCATTTGATTAGGTTTTGGTGCGTGTGCGTGCATTCATCCGTGTCCAGTGTCCGTCTGTCTGTCTGTCCGTCCCCTTTTGTTGTCTGCAAGATATCTCGAGAACTACTGGACTGAATTTCACCAAACTTGGATAGAAGCTTCATTGGGATGGCCCCTTCATTTGATTAGGTTTTGGTGTGTGTGCGTGCGTTCATCCGTGTCTGGTGTCCGTCCGTCCGTCCATCTACTTGTACATGTATATACAGGCCTTGTCTGCAAGATATCTTGAGACCTACTGCACGGAATTTCATCAAACTTGGATGGAAGCTCCATTGGGATGGCCCCCTCATTTGGTTAGGTTTTGGTGTGGGTGCGTGCATTCATCTGTCTGTCTGTCTGTCTGTCCGTCCGTCCCCTTTTCTTGTCTGCAAGATATCTCGAGAACTACTGGACCGAATTTCACCAAACTTGGATGGAAGCTTCATTGGGATGGCCCCTTCATTTGATTAGGTTTTGGTGTGTGTGCAGGGGTTATTCTAGCCCAAAATCTTTCATCTACTCA
This sequence comes from Hanleya hanleyi, assembly GCA_036873755.1. Classification (NCBI taxonomy): domain Eukaryota; kingdom Metazoa; phylum Mollusca; class Polyplacophora; order Lepidopleurida; family Hanleyidae; genus Hanleya; species Hanleya hanleyi. Next base: position 134,766 of record JAVTVY010032930.1, read on the forward strand.
ATTTGAGAATTTCACAAAACTCAATTTTTCGGCGCCAATAATCGAAAAAACTCAATATTTCCATGGTTTTCATAGTTTCGGCTCAGAAACTCAATTATGCAAACATTTTTATAGGGATAACTGAAAACAAATTTCAAACCCACAGTTGAAAATTACACATCCATTATACACGTCCGCCTTCATTTCAAGCCTGCGAATAATTTTTTCACTGGTGACCGACACTTTGGCAGGCATCAATAACTTAGTATCTAACATTTGGAATGTGTTGCCCTGACAAAGATAGTATCTGGCTTCATACTCAGTACTACGAAAGGTAGCTGTTTTTTCTCCAGGAATAGTTGTTTATAATTGTTAGCTAACATGAAATAAATATGACTGCATGATTAACTTTGTCGAATTTCTGTATACAAGATGTAGTTTTTGGCTGAGTAAAAAACCATCGAAATTGCCTAGAAGAAGAAAAAACAATACGATGTTTATCAAGTATTCTGTTTGAAAATCCAATCAAATGGTACTATGCCTTTCAGTTATACTTAAAAGAGAATCAACCACCCAAGATTGTTGATTTTATGACCTTGAAAATGGTAATTTTTCATTGATAGGAGATCGTCAGGTACATTACATTTCATTGTTGTTGTTGCAAAGCCCGGGCCACTCAATTTCCGTGTCTAATTTCTTTGCCCACGGTTTCGCAGTTCATTAGTCATTGCAGTCAAAGCATTCTTATATTTTGTACATTAATGTCTATAGTGCACAAGTTTTATTCTGTTTCGAGTGGTAGCTAGCTGTAAAATACCAGATCAACATCGTTTGAAGCAACAATTTCTGCCTGGCAAACGATCCTGTCAGAGTGAATCTTGCAGCGCATTTACTGATGAGGTAGATGATGTCAGCAATATTGCGAAGATGGTATTTGGCAATCTTCTTAACGCTATATTCCATTGGATGATAAACGCTATATTTCATTGGATGAGTCTCCGTGGAAAACCATTACCCGTGATCAGAATTTCAGACCCTCGACCAGTTCACACAAACAACAGGACCTACTTATACTGGGGAACTCTAATGTCAGACACTTGGAACCCAGTAAAATCTATGTACGAAAAACTGTGGTAGTAACAGAGTTGAAGAACAAAAGCATTGCAGGTGCGACCAGGTACATTGAGGGTTTCAAAACAAGCCAATCTTCGCACCCAAAGTGCATAGCATTCTTGGTTGGCACCAATGACCTTGATCGAGCTGACACACCGACCATTACTGAAGACTACAGAACACTCATCATCGCGACCAAGCGGGTTATCCCAACTGCAAATATTGTAATCATGAGTATTCCTGCCAACAACATTGACCAATTCAAGACAGACATTGTGAATACCCACCTACAGCAGCTATGTACCGAATGTAATGTTCAGTTTGTGTCACACAACAACATCAGTGCTACTGAACACATGGGATATGATGGCATCCATCTTAACAGCAAGGGCATCAAACTACTGGTGAGAAACCTGAAACAGACAGTGAATCCCATCCTGGGTATGAAGGAAACACAGTACGGCATTCCCACTCGCGAAAACACCCGCCAGAGGCCACCGTCTCAATCGTTAAACCCCGCAAATTCCTTCCCAAGCACATCACCAAATACCTATAGCTCTACTCCTGCTGGATCATCTTACTCATCAACGCTGGCGACCCCGTCATCACCACCTAGTCATCCTTCACCACACTGGGTGGGGCCATGGTCACAACCCCCACCTCCTCCTGTGCAAGCCAATATGTGGGCTCCGTTTTGGCATTTCCTCAACGCCTCCATGGCCAATGCGTACAAGATGAATGTGCCCCCATCTGTGCCTGTATAATCTTCGATCATGACCATCACCAACATTAGTGCATGCCAGACATGTAGTGCTCAACTTTATAGATACTTGAAACTTTATACTGCTCAAAGCGATACGCTACTAATCTGCATCTGATCTTAGTGCACGCATACTGCAGAAAAATGTAATGTGATAAACAGTCGGTGAACCATTTTTTTTTTTTTTTTTTAATATTTTTTATTAAACCGCATTAATCATAGTCCTCAATATTGTGTCAAATCAACCGTAATGATGTGATATTGATTTTCTTTTTCTCATGTGACCTGAATTTATTTTGTTTGCCTTAATCTTGCCCTTATTATATGTTTATGTATTACCGATCTGATATATATTCATACATGTATGAATCAGTTCACGCAATCTAAAGTGAATGAAAAGCAACAATCTGTATTACTATAGGATGCTTTAGGTGTATTATAGCATTTCAACATAGTGCTTTACAAAATCCTACAAAATACCAGAAATAGCTTGGTCTTAGTCATCATGTTGAAAAGTACATGTAGTAAATCTGTAAGACTTCTATTCTAAAATAATTAAGATAATGTAGGTTAAATATGTTAAGTAAAGCATCCAGACCCTGCCTCCTGCCTTATTAAACCATTTCACTTACACATGTAGTATATTCCAGACATCATGTAAAATAGTCTGAAATTATTATTATTATTAACGCTTAGTATTTTCCTTATATCTTGCAACAAGTTATTTTAGGTATATGCCATTATTGTTTATCTCAAATTCCTGTGCACAGGTACATGTACAACCTCCATTTTGCATCATTGTTACCATGGACTCTAAACTGAAGATCAGCTGTTGGAACGTTGATGGTTTGAGGAAGAAATCTACGAATGATTTCTTCAGTGACAATATTACAAACTGACATAATTGGATTGCTAGAAACTTGGACTATTGATGAAAGTGTGTGCAAAGAAATGATAAAGCAGCCAGCTTTTGGAGATTTCACTTACATCTTTATTCCAGCAACAGGTAAGTGTGCGACTGGCAGAAAATCTGGTGGCATTGTTATTCTGTATAAAAAATACCTAAAACCCTCCCTTTAATACCCTCATACACAAATCCAATAACATATGCTGGATAAAAATATCATCCAACAACATGGGTTGGGGGAAAGACCTGTTCCTAGCAACCTGTTACATCCCACCGGCTGACTCAAAATACTATGATGACCAATTCTCTGACTTGGAATGACAAGTTCAAAGATACAGCCAACTAGGAAATACATTTCTCATGGGCGATTTCAACTCCCGCCTAGGAAAACTACAAGACTTTGTTTGGAACGACTCTGACAAGTTCCTAGACCTTCCTGTAAGCTATGTAGCTGACCAACAAATCTCCAGAAATAACCTTGACACGCACAGCACAGTAAAAGAACATGGGGAAAAAACTTATTTCCCTATGCATAGCTGCCCAGCTGAGAATCCTAAATGGTAGAAAAACTGGTGATACTATAGGAAACTTCACATATCGCGAGTCGACCATAGTGGAAGCAGCGCCATCAATCTATTTATATGTAATGATACCCTCAATAATTATATCTACAGCATGCAAATTAAACCAGTCAACTACTTATCCAGACATTGTCAAATAGTTTAAATTTGTTACATACAATGTAGCCGAAACAAGACGAATCCATCGAAACATATCCAAACTGAACCCTTGCCAAATCGCCCTCCAAAAATCACACAAGAAAATAAAGACCTATACCAAAATGCCCTTTTGCAACCAGAAATTAACGAACAATTAATAAAATTCATGCAAACCAACTTTCCAAGCAACCAAACCGGCATAGATAATCTAAATGACGGTGTAGTGGATCTAATTTTACATGCAAGAAATTTAGCAATTCCAAATAGATGTACCCAGTATAGAAAAAATAACAAGAGCCCAAAGGGCTTCAATATACGCCCGTATATCTGGAATTACATTGGTCCAAATTTCAAGGTTGTTTAATCGCCTCGATTCCAATTGGTAGCTAGCAATCTGGAAAAAGGTCTACAATTTTGTGCTTCTGAGAATGTAACATATCACATCTAAAATTGAATGATAAACTAAAATGAGCTTAACTCTTGGAAACTAGGTGACCTTGGAGCAAGAACCGAGAGCTCACATATCCCACAATGAAATCGACAATACATGTAGTCAAACACAAGAAAATAGTACTTTTCCTGCAAATGGATTTCTTTCAGACGAGAGTATTTTCATGAAGGAAGAAGAAAGTGATGAAGTAAACCTTTGTTCTTGAGTTGATAAACGGGTATGAAGTTCATAAAGGACCCCTCTCCACGTTAAACTAGTAAATGTATGGTTTCTATTTCACAACAGTTTAACTAAATGTAGCTGTTTCAAACATGGGAGACAACTCCACAGGAGAAATGCCATATACATGTAGGGGAGAGAACTCTGAATATTCCAACCTAACACATATAGTCAGCTAAACTTGATTCAATTCTGGGGGACTGTGACCTTGACATTTGACAAATTGATGTAGGTCTCCTCTTCGCCATGCGAGTAAGGTATCTGATACCATTCCATACCTTGAAACTAGAGATATCGCATGGATGAATGGACAGAACGCAACATCGCATTACATGACCTCGTCTTCGGCAGGCATATGAAAATGTGACTTAATGATTTCCTGATTTTGGGGTCACAATGACCTTGACCTTTGACCTTGACATAAACTTTGGTGCATGACACATCGTCTTCCGTCAATGTATCAATGGACACAAAAAAATCATGATTTCTATGAATTTCATGATTTTGGGGGTCACCGTGACCTTGATATTCGGCCTTGACCTACATTTTGGTACGTGACACATCATGTCCCCGTAATGTATCTACTGACACCAAAAAAAAAGTACTTTTCAAAGATTTCTTGATTCTGGAGTCAGTGACCTTGACCTAAATTTTGGTACATGACAAACTATCTCCCCGTAATTTCTCAATCGACACAAAAAATCAAGATTTTTAACAATTTCACGATTTTGGGGTCACAGTGACCTTGACATTTGACCTTGACCTACATTTTAATATGTGACACATTGAGTCCCCCTAATGTATCTACTGACACAAAAAAATGTTATTTTTAATAATTTCCTGATTTTTGGGTCACAATGACCTTTGACCTTGACCTATATTTTGATCTGCAACACTTCATTTCCCCCTATTGAATCCACTCACAAAAAATTAGAAATTTATGATTTCCTGATTTTTCATTCACACTGACCTTTGACCTCTGACCTCCATTTGGCATGCAACACATCGTTTCCCCCTAGGGCATCCACTCGCCAAAAATTAGAACTGTAGATGGAAAACTATCAATGATCAATGATTTCCTGATTTTTAGGCAACAGTGACCTTTGACCTCTGACCTCGACCTGAATTTCGGTACGCGACACATCGTCTCCAGCTGATGTATCCATTCACAAAAAATTGCAACTGTGGATAGAAAACATCCAGAGATATAGACCGGACACGAACACTTCACTGATTTCCTGTTTTTCAGGCCAGTGACCTTTGACCTCTGACCGCGACCTTCATTTTTGTACGCGACACATCGTCTCTCCGTAGGGTATCCACTCACCAAAAATTGGAACTGTAAATAGAAAACTGTTCCAGATATAGACCGGACACGGGGGACGGACAGACAGACGGACGGAAACCGCCATCACATAATACGTCCGCCTTTTTGGCGGGCGTATAATAAAAAACGCAATAGACCTCATAAGAAATACTTTGATCAAGATTGTAAAGATACCAGAGCATTAGTCATCAAACTAGGTAAGGAACTGTCTAAATATCCCTGGAACCAACATCTTAGACAAACATACAACAAACACAAGAAAAACTACAAAAAACTTCTCCAATACAAAGAAAAATGTTACAAACAAGACTTGATAACATGTCTTAGTAACCTTAACAACCAAGAAACAAAAGAATTTTGGAATATCATAGACTCACTAGACAAAATGGACACCCCCACTGTCTCCGCAGGCGCAAACATGTCTGACCTTTTCAACCATTTCAACTCCTTAAATAATACAAATCTGAGCCTTGACACCGACATCCCCCTTAAAGAAGAACTTCAACATCTCGAAAATAAAAGTAATCAAAAAGGCTCAACTCTCTCGGCACATTTCTCATACTCTGAAGTTAAAACTGCCTTAAAATCATTAAAATCCAATAAATCACCTGGACCAAACCAAATAACAAATGAACTATTAAAATATGGAATGGATATTCTAC